>JAAMXJ010000032.1:0-277947 GCA_019693375.1 Asterochloris erici | reverse complement strand
CCCCCCCCCCCCCCCCCCCCCGGGGTCCTGAAGGTCACTCCTGCAGTGTGCAAGCACTGTGGCCCAACTGTACAGCTTGCCAAGTCGTGGGTGCTGCTAAAGGTACATGGAGCATACATGGATGCCAGATGCAGCTGGGCCACTGCTGGAGCTTCCACCAGAGAGTCTACCTGCTGCTGCGCACCATCAGTCACCAGACAAACAGAGGGAGGCACAGGGAGGCCAGACCAGTCATGCATCCCGGGGCAGGTCAGATCCAGCGGCTGAGCGATGCCACTGCTGTCTCTGCAGCAGGTGCCCACCTGTAGGCCACGGGCAGCTTGCCGATGTTGAGGCGGTACTGGCGCTCCAGGTCGCCGTTGCTGCGCTTCAGCAGCTTTACGCCGCCGTCTGTGGCATACAGCTGCACCTGCAGGGAGGAGGGCCGCGCTATGGTGAAGCGGTTCCGCACCAAGGGCTGCCTGAACAGCTGACATGCAGGCCTGGCCCCCTGCTGCACCTGCAGGGGCGCAGCCCAGCTGAGGAACAGCAAGCAAGTGCAAGTCTTGCTGGAGGCTGCTGTTATGCTGGCTGCTCTGCAGGGTGGACCCGTGCTGCAGGGGCCCCAACAGGGTTCAGCAAGGGCGGCTGCAGAGCACCTGCTGCTCAACTGCTCGCTCCTGCTGTCGAACAGCATGGTCATCTGCATCAGCAGGGGGGCTGGACGAGGCAGAGCATTTCAGTGCAAAGAGCGCCTGGACCCTGCTCAGATGCTGACTGCTGCTGCAGGGGGCCGATCAGGGCTCAGTGTGAGTAGTTTGTAAACAATTGCGAAAGCTACCAGGCAGAGTCTCAGCACAGAGTAGAGGCCAGCTCAACAACTTGGACAGGGTGAAGCACCCAAGCTGCACCTGCATGGGAGCAGCCCTGTCTAGGTAAAAAATGCCAACAGCAATGCGGTAGGCCCAGTGCTTGACTTTGATGACATGCCATGCAGCCAGGCAGGGCTGAAGCTCCACTGGGCTGCAGACAAAGCCAGCAGCCAGCAGGCAGCCCGAAAGGCACTGTCCAAGTGACGCTCATCTAGCATGACTCTGCCTGCAGCAGGCAGGGAGCCTAATCAGCACTCCCGTTGGATGCCTGCCGCCTGCCCAGAGCCTGCGGACAGCCAAGAAGCACACTGGAGACATCGCACAACAAGCCTCTCCCCCCAACCTCTCCCTGCATCCCCCCCACCTTGTCCTTCTGGGTGTCAATGACACGGGCGCCATCTGTCCTCCTCTTGGGCGCTCTGTTGAGGTTGCAGCTGGTGGTCAGAGCATGGCGCCCGGAATATTGGCAGTAGTATACATACACCTGGGCTCCGCTCACAGTTGGTGCATCCTCGCTTGAGAACCTGCAGGCAGGCCAAGGGCACAGGTCGTGTGAGGTCAGCAGAGCAAATGGACTTGATGCCTGTACTGGCAGCAGTACGCTGCAGCTCACGTGAGAGTGGCCCTGCGAGGCATGGACCTGCTGAATTCTGATGGTCTTCAACACGGCTGAGCCTTGTCTTGATGCTGAGTTCACAAGTTTACATGAAACTCATCAGGAACACAGTGTCAGGCGTTGATTCAGGAGATCACCTCGCAGCAGAGCAGGATGGGGTCCAGGCTAAGCGCAGGAAGGGCTACACACAAAGTAAACATGAGTAAGAAAGCAAATAAAGGCTTTCGGGCTAACCTCACAAGGAGCTTGCCATGCTCTGACTTGACAGATTACACTTGACAGATTACATATGAGTTGCCCCAAGGTCTGCCAGTCCCAGATCTGACACACACCTGTCTGCGCCAGACATCATGTTAGCCTGGCTGATTGGCATCTGGGTCGGCATACTGGCCGGCTGTGTGGTGAGGCAATGCAACTGCATGTGACTAATCCCTCATGCATGGCATGAATCCTTTTGCCTGCTGCGCTGCTTCCACTACTTCACATTCAAGACATGCAGACTCATCTTATGGTGTCCAGGGGTCCTGTTGCAGCAAACAGCAGTTCTGCTCCCTTTATCACTGACTGCTGCTGTCACTGTGGCCATTCAGGCTGGCTCATACCTGTTGAAGCCGAAGGCAGCCACCAACTACGATGCTCTGGATATCTCAGCCGACATGGACGACGACAAAGAACCCCCCCTGGGCAAAGACGGCAAGCCGCTGCCTGCCATGGTAGAGGTGCTGTCCATGGCCCCACCCTGGGCCAAGTACCCCGACTATGAGAAGGTGAGCAGCTTGGGTCCTTGCAGGCCATAAAGCTTTGGAATGGGACCTGACGGGGCCAGCACTGCTACAGTTGGCAATGCGTTGCTCTCAGGAGGTGTCAGTGGGAGGAATCTGCTGCTGAGCAAGCCACTTGCCGAGCTGCAACCTGTAGCCAAAAGCCTGCAGCGGTGGCAGTCAGCAGGCAGGGAGCACTCTGCTGCCGAGCATGGCAGGAAGGGCAAAGGCAACTGGCGTGCCTGGACCAGTTGCCAGGCTGCCTGAGGCTGAGCCATGCTGCGCAATCCCCGCTATGCACATGAATCAGAAAGACAGCTAGCATTGCCTTGGCCTGCTGCCAGCAGTGCTTGACATGCCGCGACCCCCTCTGCGCTGCAGACTGTGTGGCAGAGGTGTGCTGTGATAATTAAGCTAAGCAGAGAGGGCTGGCAGGCTGCTGTCAGCAGCTTGGCCTGCTGCCATACATGCTTCTAACACACTGCAACCACGTCTGTTGCAGACACTGTGGCTGAATCATGCTGTGACGACGCTGTGGCCCTTCTACAACAAGGCAGTGGCCAAGCTGGTGATGGAGCAGGCTAGGCCCCAGATTGACGAGGCCATCAAGCCGGTGGGTCTGTGCCTGTACATCTCAGTTGCAGGACGCTGTTCATCGGCTGGCTGCCCCCTCCTCTCGGGGGTCATGAATGGAGCTGCTGCAGAGGAGATTCACAGGGCCCCAGCTGTCAGAGCACAACACTCAATTGCATATGCGCTCAGCTGCCAGAGCACAGTGTCCAAATGCCCATGCCTCCGCAGTCAGCTCTCGGCTGGGACAGCTGTCTGCAGGCAAGCACCTCATCACCTAGCGGGATTGCCCAAGAGGGCCTGCCTTGTCTGCAGCACCCCTGTGTTGAGGCGCCCACTCGCAATGCTGTCTTACCTGCAGCACTCCTTCCATGACTTGCTCTCTGAGCTGTCATGTTTGCCTGCCTCGCGTATAGCACCCTTTGCTCAAGCTGTGCTCTATACGGTGTCATCCTGCAGTGACTTGCCACAAGGCAGCCCCTTGGACAAGTGAGAAGCTTCAGGCAACCTTCCAGCGGGCCCTCACACTAGAGGTCCCCAGCTGCCCTGTGGGATGACTGAACATGACAAGATTGCTGCCCTGCCTGCAGCACTGGACCAGGCAGGCTCTGCAGGCCACCTTTTCGCAGCCCTCACACCAGAGACCCCGGGCTGCCTTTTGTGTCGGTGTGAGTCTGAGACATCGGTGTCTTGTCTGCAGTACCCCTTTATTGAAACCGTCACCCTCGACGAGCTGGACCTCGGCACCTTCCCCATGTCTGTGATGGGAGTCAAGGCTTACGACACATATGGGGATGACAAGGTCATCATGGAGGTGCCAGTCTGCTGGGGCAGCAACTGCAAGTAAGCCTGCACTGCTGCCTGAAGGAGTGCAGTCATGCAGGAGTCTACCAGGCAGGGCAGCACCTGCAGGGAGACAGAGTTACAGAGGCTGAGGCACTGAAGCGTGGGGCCAGCACCTGCTCGCGAGATGCATTGTGGTTCTGGACACCACAGCCAGTGAGCCTGCTGGTTGCTGTTGCGAGTGCTGCGTTTTGTCAGCTGGCTGGAGCTGCCGCAAGTAAGTGTGCTGCACAAACGCGTCCATTGATGGCCAGCTAAGGCAGCAGCTGCCAGGGACAGTTGCTGGCCCTCAGCCTGGGGCTGAGGTGATGATGGCCAGGGAGCCTGCTTGTGGCTGCTGAGCAAAAGCATGCTTGTGTCCTGGAAGGGGTCTGTGCCGGCTGGCTGTGCAGCCCCTGCAATCGAGCCTGACAGCATTCCCCTTGGACTGCAGGATATGCGCCTCTGCCAGGCTGACATTTGCAGGATACGCAGTCGACATCCCGGTGACAGTGAAGGACCTTCAGGTGCGCCCAGTGCGATCACACCGGCGGCTGCCTGGGCCGGCCTGTGCTCCCTTGGCTTTCACCCGCCCCGCCAGCCGTGATCACGCTGCACCCGGTCAAGCCTCATGCTTCTGTGCTGCATGTCGTGCCGCCACCACACACTGCTCCCAGTCACGGCGCCTCTTGACACCTGCACCTGGCCCGTGCAGCCTGCAGATGCAGAAACAAAGTCAACCTTGGCCCTGGCTCCTGCCCTGCTGCGGCCGGCAGTGTGGAGTGCACTGCTTGCACCTTTGCTGCCTCTGCCCACTCCATGCCCCTGCCTGCAGGCCAAGGCAGTGGCCCGCGTCTCCATCTCCCCTCTGGTGGAGACCATTCCCTGCACAGGGGCAGTGGACATCTCTCTGCTGGAGGCCCCAACACTGGACGTGTCACTGTGTCTCATCGGCGGGTTCGACCTCTTAGCGCTGCCCCTGCTAAGCCAGGCAGCCCAATTCGCCCTCAAGATGGTGGGGCTGCTGGCACTCTCCTAGTGCTGCTGAGCCTTGCGGCTGGATGTCCCCCTGAGAGTGGTGCTGCTCTTTGAACAGCTGCAGAAGCCCAAGACCCCAGCAGCCAGGCCTGTCGTTCTGCTGCAAGCAGTTGTGCTGCAGCAGAGTGCACCTGCACAACACTGCAATCTCAGGAAATACATTGCTGCAAGTGCTGGTTCCTGAAAGGTTGGGGGTCGTGGGTACTGGCAAAAATCTGGGATGCTCATGTCAGCCTGCTCAAGTGTTTTTTATGGTTTTTTGTGCTGTTTGCTGCAGGTGCTGAACCCCATGCTGGTGTACCCTGCTCACATGTCATTTCCTATCATGGACAACTCAGGGCTGCCCCCCAAGCCAGAGGGCATGCTCTTGGTCAAAGTGTTGCGCGGGGAGAAGCTCAAGGGCAAGGAAGTGGTTGGAAAGATCGACCCCTTTGTGCAGGTGGGGGTCCTTTGGTGCTGCACAGGGCTGGCTGTGGACAAGCCTGGCCTGCTGCAGGCTGCAGACATGTTTGGCCCACCTTCTAGGGATCAGTGACTTGCACTGGCAAGACGAGGGTAGCAGCCGAGGCTTGCAGCTTCACTGCTGGCGGCAGGCTTGACTACACAGCAGCACTCAGCATGTTGGCACCATAGTGCTCGACATCCATTCATTTGCAATCTACCACCCTGACCATGTTTCTGCATGGGAACTAGCGTTCACATTGTGCCCCTTGGTGAAGGAGGCCAAGCTCACCTTGCCTTTGCCTGCCTTGCAGAATGCTGTCTGAGCCCTGCTGCCCGGCAAGTGCTTGGAAACTGCCCCTTTGGGTGTGGATCCAGCTGTGCTGATACTGCCTTTGCTTGCCCTGCCATGTGTTGCCCTGATCATAGTTGTGCCTGGGGGAACAGATTATATGTTGGGACCCTTTCAGGCTTTTCTGGACAGGCTGCACTCACACTGCGTTTGCCCGCCCCTGTGGCGCAGCAGGCCTCACCGCGCCTGCCGCTGCAGATGTTTGTGGAGCCCTCCCGCAAGAAGAAGACCTCCACCCAGAAGAACACTGCCAGTCCACAGTGGGACGAGGAGCTGGCCTTCATCATTCAGGACAGCACCAGTGACTGCCTCAACGTGGTGGTCAAGGACGACGACATGGGCTTCAATGATAAGGTGGGCTCAGGACATAGCTTCTCAGGTCTCTCATGGCCTGCTCTGCTTGGGGTCTCAACTGGACGGCAGTGATGATGTGGGCTCCTTGTCCCCAGTGGCAGCATGTTAGCCACATGCTGGTGCATGCCTGCCCTCCAAGAGGAGTGCAGAGACCCTGGACAGAGTGGCCTCACCGCCAAACTGCTCTGTGCCGTCAGATGTGTGGCCTCCATGTAAGGCGTCATGGGGTTTGGCGACAAGGTGGGGGCTGAACTGAAGCGGATGCTGTGCGAGGACCCGTGCCGGTGACTGTGCGCGGTACACTGAGTAAGGCGCCTGTTGCGATCCGCTTCTGTCTGCTTTGACAGGGTGTACCATTGCTGGCAGATGAGTGGGGGCCAGACAGCGGAGCTTCACAGCAACAGGGTGGCTGCATGCCGTGGCGGGGACGCCCTCAACCATGGCCTCATGTGGGGGATGGTGCCTGGAGCTCTGAAGCAACGCAGTTTGCCTCTTTGCCACATGGGACTTGGGGTGCCTCAGGCGGGGCCTTCTGAGCAAAATATCCAGTCTTAGGACTTGGCATAAGCTGCAAGGGATCGGCTGCCTGCAGACCATTGGCGTGGCAGCCATCCCCCTGGAGGAGGCAGAGTTCATCCAATTTCCCGGCCGTTCTGTCCCTTTGTCAGTCGATCTGATGAAGCCTGAGGCAGCTGGGGTCATGAAGATGGTGGGCAAGGGTGTGCAGGGCGTCGGCAAAGGTGGGCACCTGGGTTCTGCTGGCTTGGAGCTCTCCCAACTTGTGTGTGAGATCTGCAGGGAAGGTTGGGAAGACTTTGCTTGATTTCTTGCTGTGTATCAGTGATTGTGTGTGCAGATGCAGTTTGTCTGAGGGCAGCCCCAGATTGACGGCCCCAGGGCTAGCTCATCTGTGGCCCGCATGTGCCCTCCAGAAACCAAGATGCCTTCAGCACAAGGCTTATCACGCACCATGCCAAGCTGCAGTGCCAGCTGCCCCATACTCAGCTGAAACGGGCAATGATGTCCATATCCAGTCAGATAGCAGTGTCAATGAAGGCTTTGGGTGGCCAGAGCGGACACGTTCTTGTGTGCGTGCATCATCCCCGCCGTGCCCGCTGGTCACTGCGCCGCAGGGGTGGCAGGTGGGACCATAAGGCTTGGTGCCGCCATGCACGCTGCCCCATGCTGGAGGGCAATACAGGAGTGCAGGCATGCTGGACGCTGCCACTCTGCTGCAGGGGTCGCGAAGGGTGGCCAGAAGTCTGCGAAGACTGTGATGCGCACCGCCACCAAGGGCAAGCTGGGCAGCAAGAAGAGTGGGGAGGGCGAGGGGGGAGGGGGCGGCCCCAAGATGCCCCAGGCAAGCCGCGCACCTGCTCTGCCCCTCCTTGTGGATCAGACAGCTTTGGTTCCGGGGCTCGTCTGCTCATGTGGCCGCATGTTCAAACTCAGGCAAGGTCACTGGGATTCACCGTGTGTGGAGGGAGCAGGCCCCAGAGGGCCACCTGCCATGCACCAGCTTGACACAACACATGCCCCTGGTGTGGGACCCTGCCATGGTGCATGCCTGAAGGGACCCCAGCAGATTGCTGCTGTGAGCACAAATCATTCCATTCTGGCCTGGAACTGCACTTCTCACGACTTCAAGATTGTGATATCTGCTGACATCACACTGAATACGAAGGCTGGCATTGTATCCAGGGTCGGGGAGGCTGACCAGGCAGGCACTGCCTGGCTGGCTTGTGCAGCTGACAGGCATGGCGCGCTGCTGCAGCTGAAGCGTTGCTTCCAAGCTTGGGTGGTGCAACAATGACCTCAGTGTTAAGCTCAACACAAGGGCAGCTGCGGCCCAACCCTTGTAATGCTGCTGCAGGCCGACCGTGGGACAGTGCACTTTGAGCTCCGTTTCGTCCCTTTCAAGAAGGCTGGGGACCAGATCACAGGCACAGATGACGAGGGGGAGCCCCAGATGAGCCGCACTCTGACAAAGGGGGCTGCCAAGCCTGAGCACAAGGGCGTGCTCACAGTCACTCTGGTCAAGGGGAGTGCCCTTGTGGTGAGTCGGCAACTGTATGGTGCTGAGAATGTGCGAAATGCAGTAGCACAGCTGCAAAGACACTGTGGTGATACACGGGGTCGGGCCCAGAGGCTGTCTTCCCATACTTGTAGCTGGAGAGCACTAATCAGCTACACACTTGCATGCAGTGGAGCTGCATGGCTCTAAGCGATACCCAAACATAGGCTGCTCCCTGTGCTTGCAGCTGGAGGAAGCTGACGAGCTGGACAGCTTTGTGGAGCTGGAGCTGCACGATCCTGAAAAGGACAATGTTGAGCTGCAGCGCTCATCAGTAATCATGAATGAGGACAATCCGCGATGGGGCGAGAAGTTTGACTTTGTTATGGTCTCCGCAACCAGCGCGCTGGAGCTGACTGTGTATGACAAGCAGGGCTTCTTCGACAATCTGCTGTCTGTCAAGGCGCTGACAGGTGATCTTAGCATCCAGGCCAGCCAACTATCTTGGTGGCTTGTCAGACTGGGCTTGGACCATTCAGTGGGAGCCTGGAACTGCCTTGATTGTGGCTGGGCAAGCTGCTGCCTGCCCAAACACTGACAGACTCAGATGCCGATTCATGCTTGGCAGGATACTGATAGGAGTGTGCCTGAGCACCCTGCATGTCGGCAGACCTGACAACTGGTGTTTGCAGACAGCAAGCCGCCATCACCTTTCCAGTTTGGCAGCTTGCACTTGCCAGACTGTGAGGGAGTGGGGCTGGGACCAGTTTGTTCTGTAGGCTCTCCTCAGACTCAAGTCCGGCTGATTGCTGCATTGGCTTGAAGACTAGCATCCCATCTGGTGTGCCTGAGGAAATCATTGCCTGCAGGCAAGCGGCCTGACAAGATCAAGCTGGGCGCTCTGAGGATTGATGTCGCAGATGTGGTTCGCAACAAGAAGCTGTCTGACACCTGGCCCCTGCAAGAGACAGAGACAGGCGAGCTCCAACTCAAGCTGGAGTGGATGGCACTTGAGGTTGACGAGGTCTAAGCTGGGTGATTCAGCGTAGACCCTCAAGACAGAACTGTGCCTCTTACAAATCCTTTGCACTGGCCCAACATTCTTCTGTTGACACCTTGGGACATTGCGAGTTACAGGGCACTCAAATTACAATCTGAACATACAAATGAATTTGCTGAACCTTCATGTCCAATGATCATGGCATCAACTGTCAGCATCTGCTCTCACAAGGCTTGGTGCAAGCTTTGGGGTCAGGTCCAACTCAGGGCCTTTATTGAGACAAGAAAATTTTCAATAGCTGGCTCAGTGTACACGTACCAAGAGGCATCCGCATGGGCGGTTGATACCTGGCTGGGTAATGCTGTATTGGGGACAGCAGAGGGTGACAGCTTGAGATGCAGCGGGAAGTATGCTGACTCAAGTCTTGATGTTCAAAATAATGGGCCACGGCGCTCTGCAGCACTGCAGGAGATGGGCAGCGGTTTAAGGCTGTGCACAGGCCACTAGCCAGGGTAATGTAGAAGGCATCGCAACGGGAGGAGCAGCTCAAGCCACAGCTCCTGGGTGGCTGCGGCAAGGAGGCTGTGCATTTTGTAGTATACAAAAGGCAGGATTGCATGATCGTCAGACTGGCATATTGGCCATGTCTTCGTTGTACAAGCTCCACAATCATGTCTGAGGTGCTGCGCTCATTGGAAGTCAGGCGTGACTATCACATTTCATGTGTGACTGCTCTGCAAAGTACAAAATTGTCAAAGGTCAGGTCGACTGCATGCTCCAGGCACCAAGCCTGCACCAATGGGTGCAGCTGAGAGAGTAGCTCATACCCAGTGGGCCAACTGTCATGCAAGCATCTGTGATTTGCTGTAAGCCTGCCGCGCCCACCTGGCAGCCTCAGGTGTATGTGTACACATGTTGCCCATCAGTCAGCCTGTGGGTTGGCCGCCTGGTACTTCAACATCTGGCCAGCACCGGCACCATCAGGGGTGCGTAGCTCCTCTGCTGCATACAGGGCACCACAGTCAGCACGCGAGCAACATTGTGACACCTAAACCCAGAATGGGACTCCCAGGCTGCAGCATTGCAATGTTGGCTCTCTAGCAGCTACGCCGCCAGAGTTGCACCCTGACACAGAGCTGCAATGTGAAAGTGTCCAGGCTGCTGCAGATCAGGCTCACGTGCGATGTCAGCAGCGGTGCTGGTAGTTTGCCAACGGAGTCGGATACAAGCTCAGAAAACCTCAAGACAGCAATGCACTGCAAGGCTGAGAACAGTGCATCCGCTGCGTGTGGCTTTGCCAGGAATCAGACCCTGTAGCGCTTGACTGCTTACTGACATGCTTCAACCTCCCACTGATGGTGACGGCTGGCCTTAAAGGGCAGCAGCACTGCTTCACGACCCCTCAGCTGTTGCAGAAGCTGCTGGTCAGGGGCGCCATGGGCAGCTGGAGGGGGGGGCAGCCTGCCCCATGGATGCCATTGTGCTGCCCGTGGTGATGACTGACATCTGCTCCCGTCAATATGCCTAGCCGAGGCAGGCCATACACAGCCTGCACTGAGGCTGCTTGCCCGGGCCCCCTCGTCCGTTCGCTGCCTGAGATGACTGCTCTCAAGCGAGAATTACCTATCCAGCTACGAATCTTTGCCTGCAGCCCATGAATGCGCCTGGTGTTCTCATCCAATGGATTGCCATGGTCCTCAGAGTGATGCCTCGTCTGCACAGCAAGGAAGCTTGCAGGCTCTGACTTGGTGCGTGATGAAGCAGCTAGAGGTGAAGCTTGAGCTGCACACATGCTTAGGCTTCAGCAAATGAATCCAAGTATGGGCTTGCTGTTGCCAGGCGGGCTCTTAGAATGCACCTGCTCCCTCCCTGTATTACACCCAGCACCATCCACAAAGCTGCCCTGCATCTGCTCCTTGAAGTCCATGTCGAAGTCCATGTTGACAATCAATTTGCCACCCTGTAGCACAAGCATCAGCAGCAATGAGCTCCTTGTGCAGATGCATCACTGGCATATCAAGTCGGATAGACACGCTGTTGACAACTCTGGAGGCTTGCTGGCAAGAAGGGGACCTTCTTCCAGACCACCTTCTCTAGCAGCCTGCCCTAGCAGCAGGCAGGTGCAGAGGCCTACAACCAGCCTCTGGCCGCAGAGGCTGGTGCCTGTGTAGCGGGAAGCCTGATGCTGCCCCTTCTCTTTGCAGCAGCAGGGTGCAGCAGGTGACAAAAGAGCAGTGAGGACAGGAAGAGCCTGTCACAGCCTACAGGGCAAGAACCATGAACAGCACCAGCAGGCCATGTTCCTGGCAGTCAGACCACACAGATACCTCCAAAGCACACCTGAAATAGCTGGCAGCCTGTTAACCTCCCTGACTCGAAACAGCAGGAGAGAACACCCCCGCCATCCGTCCTCACATCAACGGTGGATTTGAGGAGACTGTCAGCTGTCACCATGATATGCATCTGCAGGCACAGACAAATGTGATGAAAGATGCCACATAGGCGTTCCCTAAATGCCTTGAGAGGCTCTCAAATGCAGTGCTCAGATCTGCATGTCCACCGGCCACGCCCAGTTTGGAGTAAGGGGGCTGCTGGTGACCAGTTGCTGGTGGTGCCACACCACAGGCACAAATGCTGTGCAGGCGCCTGACATGCCAGGCAAGTGCAGTGTAAGCTTGAGCTGATCAAGCACACCCTGCCTGCACCAGTGAGTCTCTTGGCAGCGTAAGCGCTAATCAAGCAAACAAAGCTCTTGGTGCATCAGTGCATGTCGCAAACGGTTGCTGACATGTCGGTCTCACCATATCTGGCCGGATTCCAGACGGTCGCTTGTGCATGTGACACCAAGCGGCGGCCACAGCTGCCGCTTAAACTAATATATAGGTCTTGGACAGCATCGTCTGACACCAGCGAGCAGCACATCAATGGCCCACATGGCCCACATGGCGGGCAGATCGATGCTGATGGGGAGGTGCTTGCATGTCCTGGTCAGGGCACAAGGCCTGCCACCAGCAGGAGCAGCAGCGCTGCTTGCAGCAGCCGAGTCAGCACATCAGCTAACAGCACCAGATGGGCGAGCTCACCTCCACTGCAGCAGCCTGCCAATGCCATCCACCTTTGCGGCGTGCGCTGATTACGCGCCCAGCACCAGTAAGGATTTGCTGCTGATCTGACAAGGCAGTGTGTTGCCCTCTGCATGGGCCCTGACAGCACCAACCTCGATGCAGGTGCTAGGCATCAGCAGCCTCTGGTGCGACTCCGGCATGGCTTCAGAACTTCAGCTGGTGCGCCCAGCTCCACGGCTTGCAGTGCAGTTGTTTACCTGTGGCCGTCTGGAGCAGCAGCACAGACTGGGCATCACTAACAAATCGCCTTACCCTTGCCATGAAATGCGCAGGGCTGGGGGCTCCCAAAGACTATTATGATGTTCTGGGTGTCAGCAAGAGTTCCTCTGACTCTGAGATAAAGAAGGCGTACTACAAGCTGGCCAAGCAGTATCACCCAGACACAAATAAGGTCAGCAGATCGTCAGGGATGCCTTGAGGGACTGTATGCCTGCTCCCAACACCCTGCAGGCTTCACAACTGCACTAGAGGCCCTGCAAGCTCGCCAAGCAGCATCACGTAGACACATGCAAGTGGCAGGCCGGAGTGGAATGGTCTGACTCACACTGCAAACAGTCCCTGTCATGGGAGACAAGCTGCTCTGTGGCATAATGGTGGAGGCTGCTCACCTCAGACACATGGTGCCTGTCTCAAGGCAGTCCAGTGGCAGAGTGGATCAGCCCAGGGTGCCTGCCACACCCAGAAGATCGACCTTAAACAGGAGAACTGCTGCCTGTCTCGTGGCATGTGCCACCAATAACAATCAGGTCTGGGGTCTGACCATGCAGAGGCAGATCTGTCTGCCCTGTCCCCCCTCAACTCATGCCTGTGACACCAGCGCCTGCCTGTTGGCAGGACAACGCAGAGGCGCAGCAGAAGTTCCAGGAGATCAGCACAGCCTACGACACCCTGCGGGACCCTCAGAAACGGTCGATGTATGACAGGGTGGGGCCTGAAGGGATGGAGGGCGGCAGCGGCGGTATGGGAGGCTTCGGGGTGAGCTCTGTGTGTCCACGCCAGGCCCCACCCCCTCGAGCGCTGTCGTGTCTCACCCGCTTGAGTGCAGTCGGCGTGATGCTGCCAGGGTGTTAAATGGCAGTCAAGGCGGTACAGGGCACAGTGACTGCTGCTGCCGGCAACATCTGCGCTGCACCTGCAGAGCAGTCTCAGCGCTTGAGCCCGGATGAATGCTCACAGTCTGGTTCCTGTGCATGGCTTGACCCAGGCACTAACTTCTTGAGACCCCAGTCCTTCGACACACCAGGGCACCCGAAGACCTTCGAAGCCCTCAACTGCAAACATACCTTCTGCTTCCCCAGTGTCAGGTGGCCTGGCCGCTGCCATGCAGGCAACTTCAGGCAGAGGTTCCTTCACCACACAACCAGCAGCAAGCATCCTTGCCACGCAGCTGCTGAGGCTCTCCAAGATGGCTCCTGCCAAGCCTCTGAGTCGCCTTGCCCTGTGCTGACCTGTGCTTGCCTGCCTGCTGCAGCCTGCCAAATGAGGCGCACCCCAGGCCGCCCCTCAAGGGGCGGAGAGCTCTTTGAGGGTGTGGCAGCCATCAAAGACAGACCTCCTCCTGTTGCAGCAGTTGCAGGTCACCTAGGCGGCCACTACGCCATCAGGCAGGGCGGCCCAGGCACGGGAGTCTCACACACCAGATCTATAACAGTCGTCCTTGCCTGGCAGTTGCTGCAGCAACGCTCAGCAGGCGAACCCAGATTCCAACCTAGCATTCGAGTCATCTCAGTTTTCACATAGCTTGAATGAAACCTTTGGCCTCCTGCAGTTTGGTGGTGGAGCCCGCCAGGCCACCCCCGAGGAGGCGGAGGAGCTCTTCAGAACCATGTTTGGCGGGGCCTTTGCTGGCGGCAACATGGGAGGCTTTGACCTGGGCTCCATGTTTGGCGGCGGCGGCGGGCGCCAGGCCTTTCGGCGGGGCCCCGATCTGCAAGTGCGGGTCAGGATCCCCTTCAGGGAGTCAGTCAAGGGCACGCAGCAGGAGCTGAAGCTGCCCGTGAGGGATGTGACGGGGCGGCAGACCACCAGAAGCGTGACCGTCAACATCCCCGCAGGTGCGCATACCGAGACGCGATGGGGGCACTCCCAGGCTGGACAGCAACAGCAGGGCTGGAGCTTGCAGCTGCTGCAATACAATTGCTGCGGGGATGCCAGACAGGAGGTCAGGTCTGGTGGAGGGGGTTGCAGCAGCAGCAATCAAGGTGCCCTGGGGTTGTCCAGATGTGAGAGGTACAACTGGATGTGGAGGCTGCAGCAGCTCACAAGCTGCTGCTGCTGGCAGAAGGGGCAAAATTTGGTTGGGAGTGTCTGCTGAAGGTCCCCAGAGGACTGGTGCGGCAGATCACCAGGAATGGCTGGACGTCCATGCAGATGACAGGCAGCGGTACCAAGCTTTAGGTAATGTCAAAGCCCAAATGGGTGTGCTGCTGCACAGGGATGGGGCAGACAGGGCTCAGCGGCCTTCAGGGATGCTGTGTAATTGTGGCACGTGGTTCACAAAAATGACGCTGGTGCCATTTGCATGTCAGCATGGCATGTGCGGCTTCCCTGGCAGCATGAAACAGGCTGAAGTCGCTGCTGCAAGCATTCAGCAAGCCCAGGTGTCATACAGAAGCCTGTTGCGTCTTGAAGCAAGCCCATCTTGCTGCTGAGGGCTTCAGCCCACACGATGTACTGCACACCAGCGTCAGCATCTCATGGTCAGCCCCAATCATGCGCTTGCACAGGGCGGTGCTGCATGTGTGCTGCAAGGCCTGCTGCGTGGCACAAGGCGAGGCCCATTGCCATTTCAAAGCAAGTCGAGCCCGTCATTAGCGGCGGCGGGCGCTGCAACAATGTCCTACATCATCCCAGCTGCACATGCATAGAAGAAATCACCCCCGCACCCCACTGCTGCAGGCATCTCGCGGGGGCAGGTCCTGCAGGTGCGCGGCGAGGGGGGCGCCCCGCGCCAGCAAGGCGGGTCGCCTGGTGACCTGGTGGTGGAGGTCGACGTGCAGCCCGACCCCACCTTTGAGCGCGTGGGGGACGACCTGCACGTCAAGCTGGCCCTGGACTTCACAGACCTTGCACTGGGAACCACTGCCAAGTGAGAGGGTGCCAGGACATTGCAACGCCTGTTGAATTTGCTGGGGGCCTGCCCAGCCGCTACACAATGCAGCCTCTTGGGAGCCTGAGGCAGGCCCTGGAGGAGTGAGGGCGCCCCTGCATTTCGCAGACACCACTGCCAGGTGTAGGGCCTCACAGACACACAAGAAGCCTTGCTGATGCACAGTACAGGCTGCTGCAGATGTGCATGGCAGCACACATGCAGGCTGCCCTCAGCTGCTGCCTGCTCTGTGGGAACCTGCCCAGCCCCTCTCAGCAGTCAGGGGCCTTTGCCCGGCTGCTGGGCTGTGTGAGATGCCATCAACAGGCTGTGCATTGCGTGCTGCGCAGCTCGGAGTGCACAGGTGGCCCCTCGCTGGGTCCCAGCCATAGCATGTTGCAGTTCTCAGGTGTCCTGACTAAGCAAGTGCACATCGTCCCCTGCAAGGCAGGGGAGCTGCCCTGCTGGATCTTCAGCAACACAGAGGGCATGCTGCAGCCCTCGTGTCCTTCTGACTCAGACCCACTGCACACCTCTGCAGGGTACCCACTATTGATGGGGACAAAGAACTCAGCATCAGGCCAGGCACCCAGGCCAACGACCGCTTGCGCATGCGGGGCTACGGCGTGCCCCACCTCCAGCAGCCCGGGAGGGGGGACCAGTATGTTCATGTAGATGTGAGTCAGCCTGCATCTGCATGTGCATGTCTGGAATGCGGCTGATCAAGGCTGGTGCAGATGCGTGAAGCAGACTGCAAGGCAGAGGGCCTGCAAACATACTCAGGCTGGTCTGTGTATTGTGATGCATGCTCCATCCTGCTGCATAAGGATCTGACAGCCTACCTAGATGTGCTTCCACAACTGAGTTGAGCTCTTGGACAAACCTTGCTTCACAGGCGCCATTGCAAGCGACCAGAAATCCTGGCCTGTGGGGCCATGCTGACATCGTAAGGCTCTGAGCACCTCACCCAGCACTAGCCAGCCACCTGTCTGCAGTGCATAGGCGCCGACTGAGCCCTAGCCATTCATGCCTCCTCCTGAATCCATGTGATGCCTGATCGCAGGTGAAGCTTCCTCGAAGGTTGACCCAGCGGCAGAGGGAGCTGCTGCAGGAATTCAGGGAGGAGGCTCAGCGAGGCAAAGCCCAGAAGGCCGCCTAGCAATCAGCGCCAACCAGTTCCCATGAAGACAGTCCATGGGCTCAGATGCAAGCTGCAGCTCGTAAGGCTGCCGTTGCGGCCGCTGCGGCTGCTGCGACAGGGCAGCAGCGGGCATCTGCTCAGGCCAGCAACAGTGAAGGCGCTGCCCCTAAGGGCGGCAGCTATATGGTGCTCGGCAGGACTCCTTTGCAGTGGGGTTGGTTGGCAGCCGGGTTTATTGGCATGGCCACATTCTTGAGAAGTCTCCTGTCCTGAGCTGCTGAACCCAACAGCATGTTCAAGGACCATATCACTGTTTTTGCTCAAGCCACTTTCATGACCATTTCATGCAGACATCAAGAAGTGGCTGCCACAGTCTGAATCATATGTAAAATAACAACAAGGCAGAGGCACGGGAACACCAGGACGAAGGGATGATGACCCTTCGTCACTGACCAGGTCCGGATTGGCAGGCTCACTTCCCAGCAAGCTGAGCCCGCACTAGTGGGTTCTGCGGACTCTTCTGCCAGTTTTTGAAGATCATATCCTGATACTGTGTGAGCTTCAGGCCTGGCTTGTCCTGCCTCAGGATGGGCAACTGCTCCTCCTTGTACTTGGCAAAGGCAGCCTTCATCCGCCTGCAGTGTTGAGTTGTGAGTGTCAAAGTGCTGCTCTGGATGGTGCTTCCTCGACCTCCACCACAACATTGGCAGCAGCAACATGCACAACTGGCACCCTAGCCCACACATCCCACTGCTTATGGCGCAAGGCGGCTGCTTGCATGGTGCCTGACCTCATCAAGCACCGAGGTGCTGATTCACTGCTGCGTTTCAAGAGTCACTGCTGCGCTTCATGCCTTAACACACCACTTGAGCAGATCACTTCTCAAGGAGCGACTGCCGGTGCAAGCCGCAGCAGACAAACCAGTGCTTCCTCTCAGTGTCTAATCCAAGCTTCTGCCTCACTGTCGGCGCATGGTTTTAGACAGCCATCCACACCAGCCCAACACCGTCACGTCTGGTGTGCATGTGGAGATACCTGATCTCCCAGGCGCCATGACATTACGCCGCGGGAGATGCCGAGTGCCTCACTTCTCACAGTGCCTGTCTTTGTCGCCACCTCTGAACACAGCTGCAGGCACACCCGCGCAGCCCACCTGCTGTCCCTGCTGCTGGAAGATCAACCTGTGCGGCACTTGTGAGGTGCTGAACAACTCACTTCTCTGGGTGCTTGTCCTCCTCTTCCTGCACCCCCAGCACTGCCAAGGCCTCCTCTACGGTGTGTGCGTCTGCTGCAGCGGGGCCCCTGTTGGGGTTCTCCACCGCCACCTGTGCCTCATATGACTCCTCATCCACCATGCGCTGCTTGTCCTTGGCTGCCTTGGCTGCCTCGGCAACCTGCTGCCTCTGGTCTGCCTCCTGCTGCTTCTGGCGCTCGAAGGCTGTCACCTGCACAGCTCACAGGAGTGCAGTCATGGGGTGCCCACCTGAAACCAACACAAACTTTGAACAGTGTCAGGGTGTGCTGCGCTGTGGGGCACATGCTGCTTAGGCGCTGTGCACGGGCCAAGCTATGTAGCTGTGTGCTTGCAGGGGCCCAGCATGATAAGGTTCCACAGATCTGATGACTTGCACATGCAGGTAGGCTGTGGCAGGCCATCTCTGAAACACAGCAGCCAAGACTCTGGGTCCAGGGCTTTGCAGTGTGAAACATGCCGTGCTGCCTCTACTCAATGTTGCACACCGCTCCAAGACAACAGGCCTCGCGTGACCTGTCTCGGGCATGCGAGCTACAGACACCTTTGTAGCAGGGGTTGCTGCCTTCTTGTTTGCTTTTTTGGCAGTCGCTGCCAGCTCAGCCTCCTCCTGAGCAGCCAGCTTCTTGGCCTCTGCCTTCTTGGCTGCAGCTTGCTCTCGCTCTTTGGCCTGAGCATCCTTTTTAGCCTGGGCCTTGGACTTGGCGCCCTCACCTGCCGCAGCCCACTCGCTGTCCTCAGCCGCCTGGGCTGCAGCTGCACCCAGAAGACTGGCAGGACGTCAAGGGGCAACTATACAAGTGCAGAAAGGAAGGACTTGGGATGTCAAGACACTTGGGATCCACTGCATCTGTAGCAGCTCACCTGACTGGGATGCCTTCTTGGCACCCTCTTTGCGAGCACGACTCTCTACAGCCTTCGGGTTTTCCTTTATTTTGCCCATTCCTGGCCCAGATGAGGCTGAAGAGAGATCACAGGGTAGCAGGCAATGCAGACACTGTGCAGAGGAAGCTGATGACACGGACTGTGGCGTCCAGCAGATCAGGGCAGACCAGAAACCTGGAATCTGGACCTCACCTGCATGAGGTGCTGTTGGCCATGAGGAACAGCAGTAAAGCCTTGGTTGTCACAACCATCTGTACACCAGCTGTCCTCTGGCCCCATCAACTTACCATGATGAAGCTTGGCTGAGGTGACCCCTGATCAGGCTCAGCCTGGTGCACCATGATAGCCCCACGTCTGCTGAGGGCAATTGGGGAGAGCACACAGCCTTACGGACCCTTTCTGGAGGGCAGTGCGCTGCAGACCCTGCAGGCAAGTACATCTTGCGGCGACACTGCTGATTTGCTGACATCTTGCCAGAACATTGCCACTTTTGGGGCATCTCAATGCTGGTGGCCAGCTGATTGTGTCTCACTCCCTGCAGGAGCACCTGGCTGATGGGAGCCAAGGGGACATCGTGTACAAGGCGCTGCTGGAGCGTGCAGCGGCTGAGCCTGTCAGGTGCTCCTTCAAGTGCTCCCAGCTGGCACAGGGTGAAGCCCTGCAGGGGACGCAGCTGAGCCTTTTCCCTCTGGCTGCAGTGCTGCCGTGGTGGAGAAGTGTGTTGCCCTCTTCAAGCTGCTCCTGCCCAGGCAAGAGACGCTGGCTTGGCTTGCCTCCCTCCAGCGTTCCTGCTGCTTTCCATGCTGGTGTGCTGCTTGCACAGCAGCCAGCACATCAGACTGTCTGGTGTCCTGCAGGTTCCGGCCCAGCCCAACCATCCTGGCCAGCATCGATGCCTTCTGTGCTCAGGCCGGTGTGGGCATGGGCAAGACCTCTCCGCGTGAGTTTAGCCGATCACCTTGATGCCGTCGCCTGACCTGATGCTGCTGTTCTGTGCTGCTGCTTGTGACCACGGCACTCACTCAACAAAGCCAGCACCTCCAGTCCCCTGCCTGGCTGCCCTGCAGAGCTGTGCAGGTCGCTGGCCTACCTGCAGGCGCAGGTGTCCAGGCTCAGTGGCAAACCTGCCACGAGGGCCACCAGGTCTGCAGTGCATCACACATCTCCCTTTCTGTAACACGCCTGCCTGGATGCTCTGGGGGACTGCAGGGCATCAGTCTGCCTGAAAAGCAGGGGTCCTGCCACCTGCGCCGCCCTGCGCCTGCCACACAGAAGATGAGCAGCGTGAGCATGGCCATGCCTGTCTGAGATGTGTTGCATGCAGTGACCTCAACGAGGAGGGCAGCACAGCTCACTCTGCAGCCAGCAGCCAGAGCGCATCAGCTGGGCAGACGCTGGCTGCAGCATCTGCATCCTCAGCCGCAGGCAGCAGCAGCAGCATCAATAAGGTCAGTGCCCTGTTGGCTTATCGCGCTGCTGGTGTACCTGTGGAGCTGCTGTCTGCACATTTGCCCAGCTCCACAGTCCGCTGCAGGCACTGGTGCCGGCTTGGACAGTGCACAGCAACATGCTGGAGGCTCGCTTCTGCGCCCCGGTGGCGCAGAGCACCTCCCCAGGCACCGGCGCCGCTGCAGAGATGCCGCCCAGGGCTGGCCAGGCGGCAGCAATTCAGGAGCATGTGAGGACGATCGTGAACCTGAAGCGGGCACAGACGGCTCAGCAGGCAGCACAGACGCAGGGCAAGGTCAAGATGAGGGACAACAGGTGAGGTCCCATATGTGTTCCTGTGAGCCAATGCAGCAGCCTCAGTCCCTACACTACTGTACATCACTTGCCAGAGGCAGCATCTGTGCAGCAGCCTCAAAGAGAGGCAGCCTGATTATGATGGCTGCTATGCTGTGTACACATGCTGCAGCCCCAGCAGGGAGGGCAGACCCAGTCTGCATGCAGGCCGTGGCTGTGTGCTTGACTGCATTGCACTTTGGCATGTCAGGTCGTTTCATGCTGTCGAGGTTATCTGCCCCTGCAGGCCTCGCCTGCTGTTTCAGTACCTTCCCTACAGCCAGCAGGAGCCCCTGCAAATGAGCCAGCTGGACATTGCAGCATTGGTGGAGGCTGTGTGCGGGGCAGCCGGGGCTTCTGGAGTTTGGGGAGTGAGTGCAGCCGGCCGACGCCCACTTTGTGTGTTTCACCTCACCAGTCTTTGCCAGTGCCAGAAGTTTCTGCATTGGGTGCATGTATCTCATTTGCGCTGGGGCTACTGGGTTATGACGGGATCCGTGTCTGTCACAATCTGACAGATCGAGCCTTGCATCTGCGGTCTGCCTCAAAACTGTGCACCACACAACAGCAAAGTCACTGCAATGCATTTGCATTTTACTTTGTAGCTGATCCACCTTTCAAGTCATAAAGTTCACGACCCAACATGGCCAAGAGAGAGACGATGGCGTGGGGGGCCTGCATCACGTCCCTGGCTGAAGCCAAGCTCCGAATTGGATGTCCTTCTGTGTAGGGCTTCTCGTTCGACATGGGTGGCAAGCCGGACGAGGCTGCCCAGGTCTGCGCCTCCATCCTGGTCAAGCTGGTGATGGACATGGTGCTGAAGGCAGGCACAGCTGTGGCGCTCCCGCTGGCGCTTGTGCTGCTGCACAGGTGTGCTTTGCAGGCAGCCGTGTTGCTTTGCCGGCAGCACAGGAGTGTCCTGTATGACGCCTGCTCCCTCCCGCGCAAGCTGAGCGGGCACTGGAAGGCAGGCACGGCTTGTATGCTGGCATTGTTGCTGCTGTGCAAGTGCACCTTACTGGCTTCTGGGCTGCTGCTGGCCTTGCGCTGTGCCTCAGCTGCGCCTTTGACGATGACGAGGCGGCCTGAGTGCCTATCTGGCTGCTTCTTGTCCTGGCTCACAGACTGAGCGTACAGGCAGTGTCGCTGTCCTCAGCCTCACCCCACATGTGGGGAGTGGGTCTCCAAAGTTATGAGAGCTGATCGTGCTGAATGGTCTGCCGGGGTTGCAGCGTTTGGGAGCGGGAGATCTTGCTGACGGCTCCTTGGCTGTGGCTTGTTCTGTATTCCGTAATTAGCTGCAAGGACTGACTTTGTGACATTTTTGTGGGCAGGTCAGTCAGCGACCCCTCAGTGGACGTCCGCTGCCGTGCCTTTGACTTCATCTACAATCTATCTCTCCATGCAGAGCTAGTGCACCCACCGCCTGCAGAGCCTGCAAAGGTGAGACACCCTACTGCTGTGATGTCTTGTGCTGCCTGACAGCAGCCCTGCCTGCTGCGCTAGCTGCATCGCCCGTCTGCAGAGCCTACAGAGTGAGCTCTCAGTGCAAAGGTGGTGCCACTTGCAGACACATACAGGGCATGATAACACAAAGCACTGTTGTGCTGGAATTGAAAACATAGGTGCAGGCATGCTGCCCTGTCGTGACTTGGAGCGCAAGCTGCAAGCTGCACAACGGCTTAGGGCAAACACACATGCTCCCCCTATGGCTGAGCATCTACAAAGGTGTGCGTTGCAGGCTGAAGACGTGCCAGTCAGCCCATCTGCTTCCCAGCCTGAGCTGCATGGCTGGCCTTTGCCAGCTGGCCTTGACCGACGAGTGGAGGATTTGAGAGAGTGGCTGCGCTCCCTGCTGTGGGAGCTGTCGCATCTGCTGGCCCAGGTGGGGAGCAACGTTCTGCTGGCAGCGTCGACATCCCCTGATACTGACTGGCATATGCCCGTGCAGTAGGTGCCCCACAATTGTTGAGAAGGCAAACAGAAAGTTGCATTCAAGCCTGCTTGCTGTGGCACCTTCATGCAGCTTGAATGGCAAGATCACAGTCGAATCCCCTGCCAACTCAGCATGCTGCAGTCCCCCAGAACCCCTGTGCCATCACCAGCTTGTCGGCCCGCCCTGCAGAGGCGTGAGCAGCGCTCAGCAGTCTGGAGCAGCGTGCTGGGCTGCCTGCTGCACCTGTGCACATACAATGGGCGCCTCGTGCGGGCATTCCTGGAGGGCCTGTCCCTGCGCGCTGTGCGGGCACTGCTGCACTGCAGCCTGCGCGACCACTGGGCCCCAGACGTGCATCGCCAGCTGGTGTCGCTGGCTGTGGCGCTGATGTACGTACCCCAGGAGGAGCACCCTGGGGAGAGGAGGCTGCCCTTTGCAGTCAGCCCCAGGGGTAAGCACTTGGGCAGGTATTGTGACCCAGATGGCCACAAGCAGAAGTGGAACCTGAGGCAACTTCAATGGCATCACTCACTGGCTCTGTACACATCTGATCAAGGTGCAGCTTTGTGATTCAAATAGGCACAGGTAAATGGAGCATCAGGTGGCACAAGCCTAAATCCACTGACCTGCACATAGGCAGTCCACAGAGCAACTGACTGTGTAACAGATCTGGAGCTGCCATGACCCCTGCTCCCACCCACGATCCTTGTACTTGTGCCTTCTAGCTGGTCAAGTTGACTGTGCTGCCCCCCTTCTGCTCCGCAGACAGTGCAGCCTGTGTTTCCTTTGATGGTTATCAGTCGAGATGCAATGCCAGGTCTGACAGCCTTGTGGTCCCCCTGCCAGTTGCAGGCCCTCCTGCTATTAGTTTCAGCTTTTACCTGCTGCTCTGCACACTGGGCAACTTGTTGTTTCCGTCTTGATGCCCTATCAAGTCGCCATGTCTGACAGCCGTTTGGTGCCCCCCCTGCCAGTTGCAGGCCCCCCTGCTGCCAAGCTGCAGCTCAGCCAGCAGCGCCTGACTGAGTTTGGAGGAATGCGGGAGGTGGTGCACCAGTTTAAGGCTGCCCCCTGCAGCGAGTCGAGGGGCAACATGCTGAGTGTCATGCTGGACCATGTCGCCTGGAACCTGTCTGAGGTGAGACCTGCTCTATACAAGCAGGCAGCTCTTGCACTCTTGGCAGCTGCGCAGTGCAGCCCTACCTCAGATGTCCAGGTGTCCATCAGCAGCACCAGTGACCAAGTGTTGGAATCCTGTGCAGCACGACCTGCGTGTCACCTCCATTTGGAGCGGCGTCTGCCTTTGTCGACACCCACGGCTCAGCTGAGCGCAGGCGCCACGCCCATCAAGCCCTCTCTTGTCTGCTGAAGGCGCATGCGGCAGAGCAGGGGGTCGCCTCGCCCGCAGCCTCCCCCAAGTCTGCAGACTACCTGCTCCCTGTGCAGCAGCTGCTGCGGCAGCTGGCACGGCCGTGGCTGGCCGACGCGGTCCACATTGGCTTCTGTGTGGGGGAGCCCAGGCTGGTGGCGGCTGCAGGCCAGGCGGCTGCCGATACCCACATGCAGGTGAGTGCAGAGCACTGGACTCAGCTCATGGTGTACAAACCTGCTTTGTTCTCGTGAATTGATCAGCAGGATTACAGCCGTTGTGTGAGAAAATTCAAATAGCTTGGTCCAACCCCCAATGAGAGAATGTGGCATGTTGTTGGGTGCTGGTCTCAGAGCAGCAGATGCTCTGCTGCCTCATGTGCAGTCAGGCGGTGCAGCCCAGCTTGATGTGCAGGCACAGCTGGACGGCCCTGTCAGCCCTGCCTCCGCCAAGCACACAGATGAGCGGGAGCTGACCTGCTGCTTGCCACTCTCCATGCAGACAGCGTGACATGCCACCTCCTGCTGTGCAGGCACTGCTTAGCTCCCTTGCTGGCCCTGTGTCTCTCAGCAGCCTGGCATAAGCAGCAATGTCATGGACCTGCCTGGTCCGCCACTTTCCATGCCACCGATGTGACATGCTACCTGTTCTGGTGCAGGCACTGTCAGGCTCCCCAGGCAGCAGTGCATCCCACAGCGGCCTGCCACTGGCAGCAGCTGATCTGCTGCCTGTCATCCTGGAGCAGCTGGAGGCCTGTGCGACCGCAGACGCCCACATCGAGGGCCCACCTGAGCTTGAGGCTGCTGTAGCAGACACACTGAAGTCTGTGCGCATGCATGTGGCAGAGAGCCACGCCAAGCTCAGGACCTTGCGGCGCAGAGGGCACCCCAAGGTCCGCAGGGGGTGCATGCCTTGCATCACACAGTGTTGGCCAGGGGCATGCTTGCTGTGGCACAGCGCTGTGCCAAAACAGGGTCACAGCCAGCTTATCTGGGGCACAGGCGCCAAACGTATGCACTGAGAGGAACGGGGTCTTCTTTCTCTGCGGAGCACCTTGGGTGCCTTGCTCTCCGGAGCTCACTTACCCACTCAGAGCAGCTTCCTCAAACAGCAGGCTGCCTGCCCCTGCAGCAAGAAGCTTGGCAGGAGCCACCTGGGCGGCCAGGGACTGAGCCAGAGCTCACCGGACACTGGACCTGCCTAGTGGACCTGCTGTGTGGCAGCGATGCCTGGGGCGTCAGGCTGGGGCAGCAGTGGCTGCACAACCTACTCGTCACTGCAGCAGAGACCAATCTGGTGCACAGCCACCTGCCACAGCAGGCAGGGCTGGCGCTGCTGCCCTCCTTGTCACAGCAGGTGGGCAGGTCTCGCATGGTAGGGGTGCCTGTGGCACCTAATCTGTTGCCTTGGCAATGCTCTGTTGGCTGGCCCAGTAAGACTGCCCGGTGACATTTTGCTTTCTCCCTACCTGCGGGAGGCTCAGCGCTTGATGCTGCGACAGTTTGTGCTCTCTGTGAAGACGCTGGGGAGCCCCCCATGCAGGCCAAACATGAGCTGGCTCCTGCATCTTGAGTTCCTGACGGGTCTAAAAACGCTGTTGTGGTGTTGCAGGATGCGGATGGCAAGCAGCATGTGCAGGTGCCCTGGCAGGTGGCTGCAGTGCTGGGCAGGCTGTTGCAGCACACGTCTAGCAGCAGCAAGCAGGCTCAGCACAGCTGGGCAGGGGTTGCCGCTGCCCCCATGCTGCAGCCCGCGCTGTGCTTCATGCAAGTCGTGGAGCGCCTGCTGCTGTACGTACACTGCCAGTGTGCCGGCAGCACCGGCCTGGGTGCGGCAGCAGGTACGCAGGCGGTCCTCAGTTGCCTGGACAACTGCTCATCAACCCACAAGGCGATCATTCTTTGGTGCATGTGCAGCGTGCCGGCAGGGCTGGCCTGCATGCAGCAGGAGGGCACAGGTCCCTGTTTTGCCTGGGCTGCTTCTGCCTAGGTGGTGCGGCCATCAAGGCAGTGTCCTGCGTCGTTACCCTCAGGTCGGGTACGTGCTTGAGGCTCCAGGTGGTCAGGCTGTCTCTGCTTGCAGTGCGGACCCGGCCAAGCGCAAAGGTGGCAGCCAGTAGCAGGTTGCCAGGCGCGCCAGCCGGCTCCAGCCCCATTGCAGCGCACCGCATCAGCTTCGACTCGGACGACGATGAGGTTGCGGTTGAGGATGTCAGGCTGGACATTCCTGCAGCCTCAGGTGGGCCAACAGCCTGCATGGCTTTACACTGTTGCAGCAAGCTGAGACAGTCAGGCATTTGGTGATGGCAACAGTTGTTTCTCACAAGCATCTAATATGTTGCCAGCCCTGATAATGAGTCATCGGACCAGGGGGCGGTCCAGACACCCTTCTGTGCCGCACCTGACACACCTTGTGCGGTGGCTACTTGCAGACCGCAATCCAGCTGTCTGGCAGGGCAGGAATGCAAGCAGCATGGTGCTCAACACCCTCATGGCTGCTCTGCGCTGGGTGCGGGAGAAGTGTGATGGTGACAGGTAAGCTGCGGCATCGCAATGTCTGCACTTCAGAACGGGTCCACATCCATCATGAGCCAATGCAGCATGCCTTGTGTAGACTGGCCTCAGTCCCAGCATGCTGTGCTCTGAGTCTGTGTGGCTGCTGCAGATTTGGTGCTTGCATGCTCAGCACGCGCCTTCTGCTGAGACTGTACTGTACACGGGTCAAGTCAGCTACTGGGAGGACTGGTGTGGAGGGGCTGGGCAGCACTCTGGCAGGCAACGCTGAATCCCGTCTGCCTGCCGAGCCTCCTGCGTCAGCATTCCTGAAGGGCTCAGCAGCTGTGTCGCGCAGCACCCTGAACCAGATGCCTCCCCAGCTGCTGGTGGGGCTGTTCCAGGAGCTCAGCAGCCTGGATCCTCATCCACAGGTGAGCATGCTGGGCCCAGCAGGGAGGCTGACAGCGTTGGTGCACACTGACGGAGGTGCCAGCCGGCACTGTTGAGGCATTACTGAGAACACTACCATGTCAGAGCACCCAGGTCCGGCCCTGATGCCCTTCAAGACAACGGCCAGCACATGACTTGAACCATGCCTTCTCTAGCAGCCCCACCACAAGACATCTTGTGGTAGGGCTGCTCCCCGCCAGGTGCAAGCCTTGCTAATTCAACCGCTAATTAGGCAGCAAATGACAGATATAAGCTCTGCAAACATTCAGTGTCTGCCTCACTGCATGCCCGGGTGGAACCTCACAGGAGGAGGGAGGGGGAGTTGTGCTGAGTAATTGTGATCTGGTGACCTGGGCTGTCTGACGTCTACTCTGCCCACATGCAGGTTTGCCAGCAAGTTCATCTGAGCTGCTGGAGAGCAGTGGCCTGATCTGACTGTCACATGCCTGCTCCCGTTGCTCTGCAGGCTCGACAGCAAGTGCAGGATCTCAGGGCAGCCCTCATCATGCTGCTGATAGCGCGCTGCAGCTCTGACCCGACCGCATTGCAGTTGATCGGCGGGGAGGTGTTTATAGGGCACCTGCTGCAAGATGCAGATGCCCGCATCTGTTACCATGCAAGCCTTTTCCTGCAGCAGCGAGTCACTGTGTCTTGTCCAGACCAGTATCGCAAGGCTCTGCGCCACCTGACACAGCAGGCCCAGCTGCACAGTGACCAGAACCTGTTGCGCAATCCCTTCTTACAAATGTCCACAATGCTCGATCTGAGCTTGATAAACCTCCACGCCCTGTAGCTGAAGGGGCAGCAACAATGAAAGTATGAAATCTGTATGTGTTGGCAGGAGCATGAAGGCAAGTTCAGACCGTATCTTCATGCTCCTGCTGAGTCACCATGTAAAAGTTTGCATTCATTTCAAAACGACCCTCTGAGCTCCAAGGCTGGACAGCAGCTGGCCAGCAGCCTCTGGGTATGCTCATCTCCTGCTGGGTCAACGCCTCAACTGCGTCAAAACGTTCAGTTTGCAAGGACTAGCGTCCGAGGAGAATGAGTTCCCTGAGCTGTTTGAGCTGGATTCGACTGCAGGAGCACAGAGGTGGTTGCATGCGCTACAGCGCCAGGAGCTCTTATGACAGCAGCTCACCCATCGCTGAGATGATACTTGACTTGATACAGCTCCTGCACATCTCGGTGTTGCTCGAAGCCCTGCCTCACTTGCTCCTCCAGCTCACCTGCATGCACGCAGCTCAATAGACACATGCCGTGAGCATGATGCAAAGGCATTGTCAGGCATCACCAACCCCTCGTATGCAGGGGAGCCTCCTTCACAGTCCGCCAGAAGTTCCTGTAGAGTTTGAGGACCTCAGCCTTCAGGATGAAGGCTCTGAGAGACTCCGCCATATTACCCAAGTGCTGGTTTAGTCTGTGGGCCCCTGCCAGGGAGGCAGTTTGCCTCTGATAGTCAGCAGCCTAGGCTGACATTCTTTATGAAGCACTTGCTGTAGTCTGCAAAATTGTGCCTGATCCCTTTGGCCAAGCTACCCTACCTGACTCCATGTTTCATATGGCGCATGGCCAATGATCGACAGCACAGTCAACATGCAGGCAAGGAATTCCCCGTGCAAATGAAGTTCGGAAGTGCAGTTTTGAGATATCGCTGACTTGTCATCATGACTCGGGGACAAAGCAGGCAGCAGCTGGCTTTTGAGACCCTGCTGCAAGCGGAGGACGATGAGGACGGCCTGCCTTCTTCCTCAAGGAAGGCAGAGGTGTGAACACCATCAGAGTGATGCACCTTCCTTTAGCTCCAGCAAATGGTTGCTGAGGTGTATGATCCTGTCCTCACTGCAGGCCCGTAGAGCAAACAAGCGCAAGCCAAAGCTGCCCAACCTTATGGACAGAGGCAACGCGCCTGCAAAGCTGCAGTTTCGGGATATGTCAGCAGAGACTGCCTTTCAAGGGCAGCCTGTCAAGGCAGGCAGGGTGTCGCAGAAGGCAGTCAAGCAGCTGACAGACATCTTTGAGGTAGATTCCTCCACGCTGAGACAAAATGAGTACTGATCAGCCCTGCCACAGAAAAGCAACTCAAGTCTATTAATGTTGGGCACATGCACAATTGATGACACAGCTTCTTGGCACTGCGTGGCGCCCCCTGCAAGCTGCTGGTGCATGGTATCCCCACCAATGAGCCCAGCCCCCTGCTGCCACTGGCTGAACTCATTGGCGCACCTCCAGGCCAAGTGCCTTCCATGTGCAGGACAGTGTGCCATCTGCGCTGGTGCATGCTTGCTGGTGCATGACGACCCCGCTCCCATACCACACTGGCAGCAGGCACTCACTGCCATCCTCCTCGTGCATCCTACACACAGGACAGCGCGTCACCTGAGCTGGTGGTGGAGGTGCTGCGGGGCTGCAACGGGTCTGTGGAGGCTGCCACAGAAGCCCTGTTCGCTATGCTGCAAGGGGCACGCACACAGCCAGCAGCCACCGCGGGGCAGGGCAGCAGTCAGCCCACTCACGGTGAGGCTTGCAGAGAAAGACACGCTGTTTGCGCGACGGCGCTTGCTGCAAGCCCACTGCCAACACGGGCTGCAGGTGCCTGCCTCGTTCTTGGCATGCCACTGCAGACCTGTGCCTCTGCAATGAGCTGTCCTGGGTGCAGTGGCTGGCTGCTGTGACTGCAGTTCCCCAGAGCACCCAATGCCGCCAGTGTGAGCACACCACGATGTGTCTTGCCATTTGCCCTGCACGCTGCCTGCAGGCGAAGGACAGACGGACTTGTGGGACATGCTTCCCCAGGAATGCAAGCTGATGATACTGGGGAGCCTCTCGTCCAGAGAGCTGGCCATGGCCGCACACACCTGCCAGGACTTTGCTGGGCACATGCGCCATCTGCGGAGCTATGTCAGGCACCTCCACATCACCACGGGTGTGCAACACCTGCAGCTGCTGGTTAGCTGGGCACCAGCTTCTGGTGACCGCTAGCAAGCCACAGACTTTTGCTTTGAAGCCTGCAGCCCCTGGCATGGTCATGCATATCCTGATAAGGCATGGCAACAGTGTGCAAGGCACACCACTGCCACCTGGGAGCCTTGTGGGCTCCCCTCCTCACTCCTTGGAGCTGGCTGAGGTAGACTGCTGCCACCTACGACAGGTTGCCTGCTGTGCCAGATCCCAGGTCTGGCCCCCCTCTCTGCTGCAGAGGTGACGCCGTGCGCCGCTGTGACCTGCTGGCTGCGGCTGCAAGCATGCAGGGCCTCTCTGCCCAGTCCAACACTGGTTCCCATTGTGCTGCAGCCATGAAGCCCCAGGTGGTTTTTGGGAAGGTGGCAGCCCACGTGAATGCCAGCACAGTGACCGTCAGCGACGCCCGCAGTGCTGCTGTGGTGCTGGCAGAGCCTCTGGAGGAGCTGCTGCGCATGATAGCTGAGGGGTCGGCAGCAAGGGTCAGAGGGTCTCCTGTGCAGCACCTTAGGTTGACCAATCTAGGGGCCCTCACCAACACAGACCTGAAGGCGGTGCTGGAGAGCTTCCCCTGCCTGAGGTAGGTGTACACCTGGCCTCAGATGAGCTCGAAGTGGATGCCTAGGGTGCCTGGCATGGGCCCCTTGCTTGGAAGTGTATACCTGCACGATCTGAGGTGTGTGAGCCCTAGGGGTGCATCCAGTGCTCCTGCAGGCATGTAGCCTGCGCCTGTGTGCTGCCCATTCTCAGAGGTGGTGTTGATCCTGCCCTTAGACTCAGAAGCTGGAGACTGCTGCCTGTTCCCTTGGCCTCGTGTGGGCTATGCACCACGCCAGGATGCATGCTACCACAGCCTGCGGCAGCAGTGCCCAGTAGGTGTCTGCATGAGCGTCCACGTATGCTCCCACACCCTGCAATGACGGTGCCCCAGCTGGCTGCATGAGCGTCCACCACATGCTCCCACACCTTGTGATAGCAATGCCCCAGCAGGTGTCTGCATACCCGACCACTGCAGCTCCACCCATCCTGTGACAGCAGTGCATCAGCGAGTGCCTGCACGATTGTCCACTGCATGTTCAAACTTCTAGACAGCAGCATGCCAGCGGGTGACTGCCTGCACGTCCACCGAGTCTGTCCTGCCCCTGCCCCGGCAGGGATCTGGACCTCACAAGGTGCACCGGCCTGAGTGACCAGGCGTGGTTTGCCCTGGCCAACTACCGCCACAGCCATGGAAGGGATGGTGCGGCCGAGGCCTACTCGGCCATTGCTCAGCTCCATGCCGCTGTGGAGGCAGGTGAGGGGCACAGTGGCTGCTCCAAACTCCTGACAGGCTGCCCTAGATCTCTGGCCGCTGGCTCCGCGATTGCTGGCTCCGCGGGCGCTGGGCAATGCTGTACAGGGGAGACAGATCCGCTGCAGTGGAATCTGTGGCTTGCCCAGCCTGTAGAGCAGCGCTTACAGGGGATACCGGTGCGCATGGAGCCAGGCTTGCTGCAGGGAGTGCTAAGCCGGTCGCATGTGCCAGCGCCTGCTGCTCTCGCATCCCTCGCCCCTCGCTTACCAGCTCAGTGACTGCAAGTCTCAGCTGATCAGATGGTGTGTGCTGCAGGTGCTGGGCAGGAGGCGGCAGCAGCAGGGCTACTGAGCCGTCACAAGCTCTCTGCCCCTGCCCCTGCTGCTGCTGCCGCAGGCAGCTCAGGGGCACGAGAGGCAGCTGCCCAGCAGCCCTGGCCTGCTCCAGGGGAGGGCACTGGCCGTGAGCAGCAGGAGCCCCGGCCTCCAGAGGCCAGCGCACCATTCGTGCGCACGTCAGGGCCTCAGCTGCCCCCTGGCGGCGGCCTGCATGCAGCCGCAGCGATGCAGGAGACGGCTGCCAGCAATGCCGGCGCTGGGCCAGACGTAATGCGAGGCTCCTTGGCAGCAGCAGCAGCAGGGTTAGACGCAATGCGAGGCTCCTCGGCAGCAGCAGCAGCAGGGTCAGGCGCTGACCCCGCTGCTGCGAGTGACGCTGAGTTCCCCGAGGAGGAGGCGGGTGAGGTCAGGGCCGCCGGCAGGGTGCAGGGTCTGGAGGGTCTGATCCTGACAGGGTGCAGCCTCAGCCGCGCAGGGCTGCGGGGCATGCTGGGCAGCAGGTTTCTGGGGCGCACTCTGCAGTGCCTGGACGTTTCGGACTGCGGGGCGGCGCTGAGGGAGCTGCACTGTAACCCGCGGGTGAGCAGCCTGCCTGGAGCGCCCTCAGCTGAGCGGCTGCCTCATGGCATTGCAAGGCCGTGCACTTGAAAAGTGTGAGACATCCTGTGTGCGAAAGATGACATATGATCTGGGGTCTGGCAGTTTGTCACTTTCCCAGACATCCCATCTTGCCAGTCCTCGCCGGGCGTTCACAGCCTACAAGATGGCTTTCCGTATGTATGCAATGGCTGCAACTGTGCAAAGCTCTTCAAATTGCTGGCACCTGTTGCCTGACCCCCTGCCCATCTGAGATCTGACCCCTGCGCTGAGTACACAGGCATGGCCTGCGATGCCGCTGCGGGATGCCGGCTGTGCTGCTTGGTGCTGGGTCGTCCTGTCCCAGTCACTCCCTTGCCCTGCCAGGCAGTCTCAGCACTGAGGCCGCCACTTGCCTGCATGGTGGTGGCGAAGCCAGACAGCATCCTTATGAGACAGGCTGTGCCTAGCTGCATCCCTGCCCTGCAGGGCGCCCTCCGAGTGTTGAGGGCATTTGGATTGCCCAACCTCCAGCAGGTCCACATCCTCCTGCCAGCGACAGCCCCGCTGAAGATTCTGGACATGGGGCGGTGCCCCCAGCTGCACACTGTCAAAGTCAACGCAGCACACCTGAAAGTGTTCTCTGCTTCAAACTGCGAGCGCCTGACCACGGTGCACCTGCGCACCCCGCAGCTGTGCAGGCTGACGCTGGCGCTCGCTCGGCGGCTCAGCGAGGTTAGCCTGGAGGTGCCCTGCCCAGGATTGCTGCACCTGAATATCTCAGGCTGCCGCGACCTCATGTGGGAAGGTGAGCTGTGGTGACTGTGTTATGCGTTTATTGCACAAGCACAGCTGAATGTGACAGCAGGCCCCAATGTTGCAGACAGCAGGCTCACAGAGACTTGCAGGGAGCTGAAGGCCTTTCAGTTTGGGCAACGGCATCAGAGCCAGCTGAGCAGCATGGCTTGCATTCCAGCGGCCTCTTGCGTGCTGCAGCAGGGCGTCTGCTTCTGATCTCGAACCCTTGCTGCTGCAGGTCTTCAGGTATTGGTGCAGGCAGCACCCGCACTGGTAGACCTGAATGTGAATGGCTGCATCCACCTCACACGCCTGCTGCTGTCCAACAACCTCAGCCTGCTCAAGCTGGACGTCTCTGGCTGCGGGATGCTGCGCCAGCTGGACAGCTCTGCCAGTACGCTGCGGTTGCTCACTGCCCACGGCTGCGACGACCTACACGTAAGCTGGTTCAAGCTAGCTGGGAATGTTTTTGCAGTCAAAGCAGGGCTGATGCAAACTGATGCTCGCAGCTGCATGGCAGCATACTGGCATGCACTGAGACCCATGTGCCTTGGCTGCGGCGTGAAGCAGCGCAGGAGCTGGGCTGGCAGACACTTCTGTGGCGCCGTCACATGTCGTCGCGTCACCCTGCAGGAGGTGCAGCTGCAGGCAAAGGAGCTCCGGAGGCTCAGCCTGATCAATTGCCCCGCGTTGCAGCGGCTGTCGTTCCCAGCGCTCAGCGCAGAGCTGCAGCAGGGATCCTGGCCACAGCCTCCGCCGCAGGCAAGCTTGATGGTCCACATGCTTTGCCTCCCTGTCGGCAGCTCTCAGTTTCACTGCAAAGTCAGGTTTTGTGATTTGCTGCAGGGTGCCAAGGTGCTGATCGAGGTCCAGGGCTGCAACAGCCTGGGTGGGCAGGTCATTGCCGCCCTGCTCAGGCTCCGGCGCCCAGCACAGGCAGCCCCGGGGTGTCCAGGCAGGGAGTGAAAAGACTCAGAGAGGCAGTTGAAGAAGCCGAATCTAACCGTAACTGAGAGTATGACCCTTCTTTCTGTCCTTCATGGAGGAGTCGTCTCAGCTGCAGCCCTTTGCTCCCGCCACCCCAGGATGATGCCAGCCAGGGTGCAGGCTCACCAAGCCCTCAGAGAGCGGCTGCAAACACTGCTCCCTCAACAGTCGGCCTCTGCTTGCCTGTGACAGGTGCTGCACAATGCCATCAAGCTCCCATCTGTCTGTGTGATGTGTGAGTTGATGTCCAAACAGTCTGCAGGGAGTCTAATCAACCAGCACACTGGGAGGGCCTAATTCAAACTGGATGGACTCGAGCACAGACCACCTGAAGGGTATGTCACTTTTCAGGGTCATCATCTTAACCACCCAGCTGAAGCCTTTCAGGCATGCTTGAGCCCTCCAGTGCTGCTCAGCTGGGACTTCATTATAGCCTGGGCAGGGCCCTCTGCACAAGCCACCTCACAAGCTGCCCTTGGCTTCTGGGGAGCATGTCTGCTGGCTCCTACCAGGACTGGTGGAGAAAGCAACGCGAGTGACAGTTTCTTCAGGCATCACCCAAGCAATCGCCAGCATTGCATATGAACATCTGGCATATGCTGCTGCTCATCCAGAGGGGTTTGACCTGACCAGTTTGCCTCTGGATCTAAAGCCATAGTCAATGTGTGTAAACTATGCATCAAAAGTTGTGACAGCCTGAGCCTCCCTCCCAATCTGGTGGCAGGTTGGATCAAAAGCAGCCAGATCGCCTGCTCGTTGTGCCAGGAGTGTGTCCTGTCAGCAGCATCCTCCTTAAGGATCCCCAAACCCTCTTGTAAGAGAATTTCTGCACTCAGACCTAACCCCTCAGTGTGTCACACAGCCTACCTGACCGGAACAGCCGCATGCTTGCTATTGTGCCATCAAGAGTATCTGCAGGCAGCAGCTTCGAACACCGTCTGCTGCAGCGTGTTCCTCTTGTCAGGCAGAGCCCACAGTGGAGGCATCACTGGAGTGTGACTGGTAGCTTGGCTCCCTTCAAATCTCAGCAGGCAGCCATGGTCAAAAAACGCGTCCTGCAGCCTGCCAGCGTGTGGGACACTGCTTTGGTGGAGGAGGCCTTCGTGGAGGCAGGCATTAAGCCTGGCCACATCCAACGCCTGTACAGGTGCGCACTGCCTGCCCGTACAGATGCCACGCAGCTGTCAACATAGTCGTGCTAGACTGCATGATTTCAGAGCTGCCCAGCTGCACAGCGTCGACACAGCAGCACTCAGCTGGCTAGAGTGTTATCAGCCAATGGTCAGGGGCTCACGCCTCAGCGTCGCAGCACTGCCTGCAGACACCTCATCCGCAACCCCATCATTGCCTGGGAGGACGTCCCAGACCTGCCGAACGCAGCCAAGCAGGTCTTGGCTGACAGGTTCACGCACTGCACCAGCCAGGTGGTCAACTGTCAGACCTCAGCCAGCAAGGACACCAGCAAGCTGCTGCTCAGACTGCAGGATGGCATGGAAGTAGAGGCAGTCATCATGCACTACGACACCTCAGGTGTGTGGGCACTGTACCCTTGCTGTGCAGTGGAGCTCTGTGCTGTGGGGCCAGACGTCAGCACTGTGCCGCTTCATCAGCCAGCTGGCAGGCCAGGTCAGCTTGAGAGCAACATCTCGTGCGTCGCCTGGCGAGCGTCAGATTTGATGAGCCACCGTGTGCTGGCCAGAGCGGCCCAAATTTGTGTAGCGTCAGCACTTGCCTGGCAGTCACTGTCTCATTGCCACATTGGCCTGCTGCACTTTGCTTGTTGCCTGGGTCTGGCTCCTGTCATGGTAAGCTGCACAGCATGTGTTGTGGACGAGGGTGACCCATAATAGAGCGGCTTCCCCTCTTTTGCTGTGCAGTCAAGGAGCGCCATGCTGAGACAGCACAGCAGCCTCTGGCCACCCCAGACACACCAGACTGCATCCAGGATGCTGGCGACGATGCAGCCTCTGAGGCCCCATCAGCAGCAGGGGGCGGCAAGCGAGCCACGCTGTGTGTCTCCTCACAAGGTGTGAGATCTCCACACTGCCAGTGCCTCAGCCTCATCAGGATTCAGCTGCTGGGCAGTGCACAGCAGTCCCTGGCTGTGCAGCTCAAGTTATTTGGTAGATGTCACAAAGCATTTTGCCTGGAGAAGCAGTCACAGCTGGCACACGCAGACCGTCTCGATCAGGTGAGCACCTCCAGGGAGGCTGGCGTGCTGTGGCCGTAAGATGGGTCACACACTGAAGCTGTGAACATCACACAGTGTTGGCCTTGGCAATCACACCTACAGTCGCTTGCTCTGCAGTCACTGACACTGTGGCTGCTGGACCTGCAGTAGGCTGTGTCACAGGCTGCATGTTGCAGGCCCACTGACACGACAGCTGCTGCCTCCTGTAGTTGGCTGCATCATGGGCTGCACCTTCTGCGCCACGGGGACCATGGGCATCAAGGGCGACCTCACTGCGGGAGAGATCATCGAGCAGCTGGTCCACGCCCGCGCAGTGTCGCCCATTCGCAACATTGGTGAGCTCCCCTCTCAGCGTGTGGCTGAATGAGATCCTCAGCCTGGCATGTGTGCAGCAGTGAGCGTGGCACGCTTGCGCCATGTGCCCCACTGCAACACCAGTGAGTCTGTGGGCTGCCCTGTCCTATCTTGAGCGCCTGGCTGAGCTGGTGGTTCTGGAGCTGCCCCCTGCATTGACACACCTTGGCGGGGGGGGCTGCACTGCCTGCTCAGCCCTTGCAGGCTGTCTTTCAGCAGGCATTGGAATGGAAGTTGGCTGCACAGCTGCACCCTCTGCACCTGGTGGATGGCTGATGCCGCGGCCTCACAGCTGCAGTCTTGTAGCCCGTCTAGAGCACCCGAAGGCACCCTTCCTTCTGCCTTGCAGCATTCGAAGGCCTGAGCTAGCTTTCAGATAATGCCAGACAGGTGACCAGAAGCTGGGCTCATCAGCAGCGCGACTCCAAACGGTTCTGGCACTTTTTCATTGGCCTGCCACAGCCCTGCACATGCTGAAAGGCTTCATGACGGCATGCAGCCACACATCGGCGCCGTGTCCTCTCCAATGTCCTGCAGGCTTTGCGGGGATGAGTGGACATGCAACCTTGTAGGCCGCAGAAATTGCCGTGCCTGTGAAGCCGTACTGTGCTTGCCTGCTTGCAGTGTTCATGGGCATGGGCGAGCCCCTGAACAACTACCCAGCCGTCTCAGCTGCAGCCAAGATGATGACCAGCAGCTCGCACGGCTTTAGCCTGCGGCGCAGCGCTGTCACCATCTCCACGGTGGGGGTCATCCCTCGCATGCTCCAGGTGCGACTCCTGCCATTTGCCTCCTGAAATCCCTTGAATGCTGCTCTTGCATGACTCCCTGCATGCACTAGAAAGTTGGCAGCTCCACAAGCCTCTCTGCCCAGCCCTGCTGTTCTGGGTTGTGAGATTGAGAGTCCTGCACCTGTGCCTGCCATACTCTCGCCGGGGGCGTGAGACAGGGCCAAAGTGAACCGAGAGTGCCATGTTGCAGCTGCCGGCAGACCTCCCAGGGATCAGCCTTGCGCTGTCCCTGCATGCTCCCACTCAGGAGGTCAGGCGCACCATCGTGCCCAGCGCGCAGGCCTACCCACTTGACAAGCTCATCGCTGCGGTGGACAAGTACCAGCTGCTGACCAGGCAGCGGGTGAGCAGCTTTCTGCGTAGGGCCTTCGTGAACTGCGTCAAACACTCTCTTGGGCAGCACCCTGGTCGCAGGCCAGGTGGTGCATAGCTGTCATCTGTTGTGTCCATGCCTCTGCAGTACAGGCTGTGGCCTTTGCATGTGCCACAGAGCTGTGGCCCCTCTTCAAGGCGCCAATGACAACATAGTTCGTCGGCAGGGCCCACAAGCGCAGATGCTGACACGCAGTCTGTCCATGCTGCTGCAGGTATTCGTTGAGTACGTGATGTTGGCAGGGGTCAACGACTCTGCAGAGCAGGCGCACCAGCTGGGGCGCCTGCTGCAGGGGAGAGACCTAGTCATCAACCTGATTCCCTGGAACCCTGTCTACAGCCCAGACTTCAGCTATGAGGTGAACTCCAACATAACGGACCTCTCGTGTTGAGCCACCAGCACCCACCCTTGAAATTGCTTCTGTGTAGCAGCTTGGACTGGCAGTGATTGCCCATCCCTTGCCCAGCAGACGTTCTCTGAGGCCTGCATGGGCTGCCTGCTCATGCACAGCGTTCACAGCTCATGCGGCCTCTGACATGCAGGCGCCTGGGGACGACCGCACATCTGCATTCCATAAGATTGTGCGGGAGGAGTACGGCCTGCCCTGCACTGTGCGCCAGGACAAGGGACAGGACATTGCAGGTGGGTGCTGTCTCAGTTGCGCTCCTGCCCGCTCACGCAGCGTATCAGGGGCGCTTCTGAGGTGGGGATGCGACATGTTGTCTTGCACAGGTGCTCCACCCAGGCACAGCAAGCTGCCCAGGTGGCAGAGCTGCATGTGCCTCATAGCATGCTGCCTTGCCCTTCAACGGACTGGAAAAGGAGTCTGACATACTGTTGCAGGGGCGTGTGGGCAGCTTGTTGTCGAGAAGGGCTCAGGTAGCAAGTGTGCATCTGGAAGTGGACTTGCAGACCTGGAAGACCTAGCACGAAACATGACAGAGACAGCTGTAGTCAGTTAGTTCCCTCTGTGGTCAGCTAGCTTGCTCTCTCAAGCAGACCTTTATTTCATTTCAAATGCATGCCTGTGTGGCATATCAGTGTGTCAGCAACAGTCAACATGTCAGTTGAACAACGCAGTCTCTTGAAAGCTCTCGCCGTCCATGGCTGCACCATCTGCAGCTGTCCCAGTCATGTAATCATTTTGCTTTTCCAGGACAGACATGATACGGAGAATGCCTGCCAAGACCACTGGTGACTCGGTGTCAACCACCTGCAGGCACTGCAGTGCTCAGCCCCCATCGCACAACAGCAGTGCCACGTGCAGCCTCATGTCACAGGTTGCCTTTCAGTTTGGCCCCCCTGCTTTTGTAAACAGTAACACTAGATACCCTGGGCAGCATCCTGCAGACAGGGTCTGTGCAGCTGTGCAGCCCAGCTTGCCTCTGGCAGTCGTGGGAAGCAACTCGGTTGCAACTCCTCCTGCTGGCGGTGGTTGTGATGGAGCCCCAGCACTGCCCTGCAGATTCAGAGCATGCAAAGCAGGTGAGAAGCAGGACAAGAGGGGATGAGAACTTGGCAGGCAGGATGCTGCCTGGCCCAAGGACAGGAATGCAGCCTACTTGCAGGGACGGCCGCGTCATATAACAATCAAGGCGGTGCTTCCCTTCTTGGCATGCAGAATAGCAGTTGGGCAAGCAGCAGGAAGACCATCAGTTTCACCGGAGAAGGATGAATCTAAGCAGGACCCGTCGGGCCAGCACATCCCCAAAGACGGTGCTGGCCCAGGGGCTGTTCCACTCGCATCCACCGCTGGGGGAGACCAGGCGCTCACCCCAGTCATGCAGGACGCCTTCAATGGTGGCCTGCAGTACAGAGAAGGACACAAGGCTTGGTCAGGGCGGTGCAGAACAGATGGAACGCAGCATACTGAAGGCAGAAGACACTTTTGCCAAGTGCCTCAAACATGAAGGAAGCCATGCATGGTGGACTGCAGCAACAACATGGCACAAGATTTGCACAAAGCAGACACAGCCCTGCTTGATGCCCTGCTGGATGCCCTCAACGCAATGAGTTGCACTTCCCACATAGATGATAACCAACATGCGCCAAGATCATTACATATCTGGTGGACTGCAGCACTCATGAGGGCGACACCTTCAGTCACATTGACAGAGAGGACTACTCTCATGTGGGGATCATATTCAGAGCAATGCTGCGTCACTGCTCTACAAAAAGTGGAATGACGCACTGAGCACTCACATCGATGCTGTTGAGTAACTCTGGCTCTGGCTCCAGCACCTCATTGATGAAGCAGACAGCCATGGCTGGGAAGGTCAAGAAAAGTGTGAAGAGCCTGCCAATCCTGTGAGGTTTTGGCACCTGCAAGCATGTGCAGCAGACGGGGCCAGCAGCCTTGAGGGTGCCGTTGAGCTGATTGGCCAAAACAAGTCAACAACAAGCACTTTCACCCTGTAGCTAGGAAGTTGCAGCACAGCACAGTGTAAGCAGGCCGCCAGACAGAGTGTACATACGGCAGGTCGCACAACGACTCAACCACTAGCTGCAGCTGCCAAAGGTCCGACACATGGCACGCTGCGAACCCATAGTCGCTGCTGCTGCAGGGAGACCAGGCACAACTGAGGACCAGAGCAGCCCAGACGTGCCAGTCAGCTGCTCACCCATGGAGGCTGCTGCTGCGGCGACAGCAGGCAGTACACAGATCCGCCCACTGGTCCCAGCCTTCCCCTGGCAGGCATGCTCACACTGCTCCCCCGGAGCAGCTGATGCAGTGACAACAGGAGACAGCAGACCCCACAGGCAGGGACTGCCTCACCTCAGGAGGCTGCTGCTGTGGCGACAGCAGGCAGCACACAGGGTACCCCCGCTGCTGCTCCTGCAGGACTGTAAAGATGCGGCTGTTGCTGGCGTCCACTATGAGGAATAGGGGGCGCCGCGTGAAGGGCAGCAGGTCCTCTGGGTACAGCCAGCTCTCATCTGCGCCGGAGGAGGTGGGGGGGCTGATGCAGACTCCCGAACAATCCGGCCTGCAGGCATCACCTGGGCCTGTCAGGTGTGTTGGCCTCAGGCAGTGGGGTTGCAGTGTCTGTAGCCCAGGGGAAGATGCCAGGACGGTGCAACCTGCACGCGGCAGCCCGGCCTGGATCACGACCGAGACCAGGTTTGTCTGCACAACAAAGGAGGTCGGGGGTGGCTGATGAGACTCCTGTGCACTGCAGCCTGCAGGCAACACACCCTTGCGCTCTGACAGTCCGTGGATGGTGACTGGAGGCCGTGAGAAGGATGGGGAGGGTGCTCTGTGTCAACTTGTAACCATGATGCAGAAGCTGAGGCAAGCAGGGGGCTTGGCCAGGTGCACTGCTACCGGGGAAGGTGCACAGCAACACTAAAGTAGTAACTGGCCCTTCCAATGAACGTCAGGCAAGGCCAGCATGACCTGTGCGTGCAGTGAACACAGCACGGCCAACCCATGTAGATGTCAGACACTAAAGGCACCGAACAGGTACCAGTTCGTGAAGGAAGATGTGCTGCGCAGCCTGCTGCTCTGGCGCAGCATCGTCAGCGACGATACGGGGGCATGCTGGCACAACACACCTGAGCATGGCAACCTGGGAACCGCTGCTGTCCTCAGACTCTGCGTCCCCACCAGCGCTCGAGGGCACGGCGCTTGGCCGTGAGTCAGACCCTGTACATCCAGGCAAGCCACTTCTGTCAGCATTGAACAGCTGGTGCACACCCTCCCCATGACAGCGGCAAACTGGACACAGGCCAGTTTGCCGCCAGTGCAGTGAGCAGCTGACAGAAACATCTGATGTTATGCCAAATTGAGACGGAGAGCAACAGGAACCATGCTGCCTGCCGGGCATGGCTGCATGAAGCTGCACCCTAGATGGCAGAGCCAAGCTGCCCTGACAAGGGTACATATATCAGCACACGGATTGCCGGTGCAGCAGCCCACCTAGGACCCACACCAAGCGGCCAGGAGCTCACCTGCCGCTGAGATGGCCAGCAGCATGACTGACACAGGGGGCAGCGTCTCGCAGGTGGTCGCCAGGACAGCCAGCAGCTCAGTGGCAGCTGGGCGGTACAGCAGGAACTTGGCTGGGTTCTCATGCTCGGCACCCTCAAAGTCCTGGCCCCGGCTGTACTGGGCATCTGGGGACAGGGACCCCGCTGCAGGCAGGCAGGCAGAGCTTGGTGCCCACCTGCGGGGATGCTGCGCAACACCAGGCAGTGCTGCACTCACTCAAGCAGGTGGTGCTGCAAATGCACTAGCCTGTACAAGGCATGTGTGTGCCCTGCCTCTGGCTTGTCCCTGCCTTGCACAAAGGATGGCTTTGCTGCAGTGCATACAATCTGGTCTGCCTCGGGCAGCAGCGCGGCAGGGCGCAGCAAAGAACATAAAAAAGGTTCGCAGCTCATCGAGAAGCCCATGCCTTCCCAGAGAGCCAGTTGTCGTGAGTGCGCAGGCAGCCTGCTGGGTTCTGATGACGTCTGGCCATGGGTCACACAAAGATATGTTGGGTGGGCATGCTCGTGCTGGCCACAGCAGAGGGTGCGTGGCCCATCGTTGAGGTGCTGATGAGCTGCCCTTCAGCTTTGCAGCACCAGGAGCTTGGCAAAAGCTTCCAAGGGGAACTCACTGAGGACAGGGTCATCCCACTCCAGCGTCTGCAGCATCCTGCAGCGCAGAGGCAGCATGAGCTATGGAAAGCAGCGTGTTGCTTGCGCATACGCTGAGGTCAAAGCGTGCGAGTGCATGCAAACAGTCACACTTGCTCATTACTTGCACCAGAGGCGCACATCCCATCAGCGCCGCTCCATGGCCCAGGAGCCCATGCAGGATGCGGGCACACCCTGCAAGCCTGCCAGCCCACCTGTAGCTGTCCAGCGGCATTTCGGCCATCTTGATCTGCCGCGGGTACCAAGAGACCAAGACGGCCGAATGCAAGCGCATGAAGGGCGCCGTGAAGGGGATCTGGGCCAGCTGGGAGCTGGGGGGGAAGCGCAGGCTCCACTTGCCTGCAGGGGGCACACGCGGCGCAGTCTCTCTGCGGCTGCCAGGCGAGTTTGTGATAATCAAGATTGCAACCGTGCTGCCTCCTGCCCCGCACAGATGCAGCAGCTTGACACGGAAGGTGGCCAGCTCCCGATGCACCCACCACATCGTGCAGCAGCCGCTGGCGGACCAAAAAGCCTGAACATTTGCAACCCTGTGGCTTGAGCATCGTGGGCTGCCTGGTTGACAGATACAGTCCTGCTCCCACCGCTCTGCAGCAGCTGGCTGTTATCAAGGGCAGGACACCCCATGTGCAGCAGGGGACCAGCCTGGCAGGCAGCCCAGCGCACCCGCTAGACGCGGCGCAGACTCGGCTAGCTGCAGCAGCACGTCGGCCTGCAGGAAGTGCTCAGCCTCCTCCACCACAGCCCGCCACTCCTGCATGTCCATCACCTGCACAAGGGATCATCTGCCTGACCAAGGGGCTCTTCAGCCTGACTGAGACATATGGGGCAGCCTGCCGGAGTGCACAGCCTGCCGGAGTGCACAGCCAGCCGTGCCACCAGACAAGCCGATGGCTGACTGGTACGTGAAACCTACAGACCTGAAGTGTTCCCATATTTGAGATACAACGCAGCAGCCAGACACAACTGCACAAGCCCAGTGTGGCTTTAAGCACGCACCTCTGTGTGCTCGCAGCCATCTATAAGCGTCTTGAACTCCACAAAGTGCTCCCAGGCATCCTACAGAGCTGCCAAGCTTCAACAGGCGGTAGCTGCCAGCGTGAGGCAGTCACAGATGTGCAAGGAGCTAGAGTTGCAGGGCCTGGGAACAGCACAGCCAGGACACACAGCAACGAGCTGATGCGCAAGCAGCGAGGAAATGTTGGGCAAGGTCAGGCCTCAGCTGCAAAGCAGGCAATGACAGCCGCAGTTGCGAATCACCTCTCGCCGGTTGAGCAGCAGGCACACCAGCACAAATCTGGCTTGGTATCTGAGGTGCTTCACTAGCACCTGAGGGTCTTTGCTGTCAGCTGGGAAGTACTGCAAAGCACACAGAGCTGTGGGTCCACGCACGGGAGGCCTTCTGGACCAGGCTTGCTCTTCACTAACAGGACGAGTCCGCTCCTGAGTCATGCTTCTTGATGTTAGCACATTGATCAGCAGTGTGCTGGCCTCTCACCTGTCGAGCGTGAATAGCTTCATAAAACACAAACGCCTCATTCAAGAAATTGAGCCCACTGGTTCTGAGGTAATAGTTGTTGTAGAGTTGAGCAATTCTGCAGGGCACAAGCGTGGGGCTGAGACAAGTGCAGAGAGTCAGCCCAGCAATTCCAGTCAGTGTTGACCAACCCAGGACACCAATGATGTCTCTAAATCACGAAAGCTGTGCAGAACATGCAGCCAGTGGCCCATGTCCTTCAGGCCACACCTCCAACCACAAATACACAGCACCATCTGCCTTCAGGTGCAGGCTTACAGATGCACAGCATGCCGAATCCTCAGGTGCAGGGACGTGACAAGCTTACCTGCTAGCGAGATCACCGATCTCCCAGCGCCGCAGGCCCTCATCCATCAATTCAGACCTGCAGTCCAGCATACGGCTCGAAGTCCATGTAGCAACAGGTACTCCGCTGCTGTGCATTGCTCAAACAGGTTTGGAGGCTTGCAGGACAGCACTTGCCAAGCCACAATGGGTGGCGACTAGAGCTTCCCCACCACCCTTGAGGCAGTTAAAAGACACTTGTGTGGAGTGTCCAGCTAACCTGTGATCCTGTTGCTGCTTCCACAGTGCTGCATACAATTGGAACGCCTGCAGGCAGAGATGCTTGAGGAGTGAAGTGATGGAGGCGTCCTCACTTGAAGATTTCTGCAGAGCAAAGGCTCACAAGGGCATAGGACAGCACACCACATGGGTGACTCAGGTTGACCTCCCCCGTGCCTTGATTTTGGCATGCTGACAGGCAGCTTGTGCCAAAACCTAGGCCCTGCTGTCAATGCTCGCCCTCTGAACTCAGGGGGCCCGAGCTGCGTCTGCCCGCACAAGGGACAGCTTGCACAGCAGCCCTCGCCCCTGCCACCACAAGCACGAAAGGAGCAGGGCTTACTTTCTGGAAGCAGTCTTCCCAGTGCACCCGGCCGTACAGGGGGAGTTCGCGCAGGAGCCCGAACTGCTGCCGAGCTCGCTCCAGCAGCTCCTCATACTCCTGCCACACAGCTCTGCTGTCCGGGTTGTGGGGCCTCTGCTCCTGCTCGTGAAAGTCAACCTGCAGGCTATGCAGGCCTGCCTGTCAGACCAATGCGCCCCACTGCAGATGGTCACGTCTGTGCTGCAGTCCGCCTGCAGAGGCGGCCTTAGTACAGGTGAGGCACCACTCGGCCTTGCCCCAGCATTGAGCAGCTTGGTCTTGGTGCCACCCGAGTTCACTGCAGAGATGGGATGTCTTATGTGTCGAGCCTAGGTCACAGGTCTCCATGCTGTCTTCCATGGGTCAGCAGACGGACAGATATTGCCATGCTGCCCGCTGCCAGCCACGGTCACCAAGCATAAGGCTTGGCTGAACAGCTCAAACAGCCTGCTGCCCACAGGCAGCATTGTGAGGACCGACAATCCAGCCCTCCTTTGTGCTTGCCTGAGAAGAAGTAAAGCGGCCAAGGTCGACTGGGTATTGCACCTGCCTGCTGCTGCCGCCGTCCATGCCATAGTTGCTGAAAGGCGTTGTATGACGCATTGAGGTGCAGGGCCTGTACCTGCATTCAAGAGTAGCGACGTCCCAGGCAGGCGGGCTGCCCTGCAGGCAGGGGTGCTGCTGACAGCCTGTGAATACTGTGGCTGCCAGGGGCCAGGGCAAGATTTTACCTGCACCCCTAGCGATTACTATTACTATCAGACATTGCTGGGCAGGTCAGTGCGTGCCGATGCCTTATGAACCTGTGAGATGACCTTGGGTGCTCATGCAGTCACGACTGGCTGGATTACAGGATCTGTGCAGTGGCTTCAGCAATAGGCGAAAGTGCAGAGATTGGTTCCTTGTGCGCGGAGCCCCCAGCTGGTCAACCATCCACTTCCGTTCTTCTGAGTATCATGCCACACTGAGGCCCGGGCGACAGACCGTCAGCCATGGTGAGCTGAAGCGCAAGCTAAGGGCAGTCCGCCTGATGACCTCCTGCATATTTGGCGCCAGCTGCGATCTTGACCAAGTCAGGCGCATCCTCACTCAACCGCTGCACCCTTGTAGGACAGATGGATCAGCATCAGCACATTCCCTACAGAGTCAGCCACTGGCCATTTCTGCTGCAGGCAGACGTAGATGCTGACATCCCTCTACCTGATGAGGGACCTGCGCGTGATGGGGAAGAGAGTGAGGACTCCCACAATGTGAATGCAGAGGCTGGGAGTGATGATGAAGGAGAGGACCTGCAGGAGGGGGCAGAGAGGTCAGTACTGGCGCTCACTGGGGTAGCAGAGGAGCCATGCCGCTGCAGAATATGGATGCATTGCACAGCTGCAACATGCCGGCAGTGTCAAGGCATGGGAGTACCTGCAGGAAGAGGAAGAGCGTAGGCAGCTGCCCACAGATTGGGCAGGTCTGTGCAGCATTGCTGAAGAGCACTGCAGTGCCCTACCAGCGGTGGAGTGTAGGCACTGCTGTCTGCTTTCTGATGTCTGTTGAGGCAGGCGCCTGCTGCCAGGCTCCACTGGTTGAATGCACCTGCAGCATACCGCTCTGCACGGGCAGTGAAGTCTGGCCAGACCCATTTGAGCTTCCCAATGCATGGCACGAAGAGGTCACACTCTGCTTCATGTGTTGTCAAGGACTGGTGCAGGTGTCAGTTGCTGGACCCTTATGAGCCTGCCTGCTGGATGCCATCTCACAAGGTGACTTGAAGCCTGCCCATGCCTGTGCACTGCAGGGACTATCGTGAAAATGAGATGCTGGACCAGTACGAGGAGTCCGGCCTGGCAGACGAAGAGTCTGCAGGCGAGGAGGATGTCACCCTGGAGGAGGTTATGGAGCGTCGAAGGCAGGCTGAGCGCGAGATGGGCAAACGCGACCGCCGCGAGGGGCGGCATGTGCTGCCTGGGGCACTGGACGGTGGGTTTCAGTTGCCTGCTAACCTCAGTGCATGTGCTACTTGATGTGCATTGTCTTGCAGAAGCCAGAATGGGCAAGCTTGTGAGTTCTGCATGTGAGTGGTAACATTTGCTGCCTTGGAAGCTGATATTGGGTTCTGGCAACCATGCACTCCCAGCATGGCTGCCAGGGTACGGGATGTGGCGGCCAACACACTGAATCTGTGATGTAAGCCAGTGAGTGCTGCGTGAGGGGCTGTGGGGATGCAGTAGCAGCCAGCCGCTCACTATATCTATGCCAGTGACTGTGCCTGGCTTTGAGACCAGTGCAAGCGCTTTGGACCAGTGGGCAAAGCAGAAGCGCAGCATAGGGAAGCTCAAGCCGGCACCTGAGATGAGCTGGCAAATGCCCAGGCACGACATTGGGCAAGGGGCACCCAGTGCTGCCTGGAGCTCGGTTGGTCGGTTTCACTGAATGGCTGGCTGTCAGTGGTCACCACACGGTACCTGAGATGCTGAGAGCTAAGTCTTGCAGCCTTGTGCTGTGGTACGACATCATGGCTGCGTCATCATGAGCAGCAGAAGATGACTCAAGCGCATTGAAGCAAACCCATTCCAGAGCAAAGGCCATACATCCCTAAGCGCCTGCCTCCTTGTGCATGCAGAGTCCAGTGATGAGGAGATGGAGGAGAGGCGTCCTTTCAGGAGACGGCGTGTGGAGGCTGCCCAGGCTGGTCAGGTGGACGATGAGGTGAGCTACAGGAGTGCATCACAACCTCATAGCTGCAGGGCCCAGGAAACCCTGGAGCTTGTTTGAGGGGTTGCATCACCAGTGGCAATGCGCCCCCAAGTGATGGCCAGCCCTACCAGAAGATGCCTGCTGCTGAAGTTGATGTTGGGCTGCCCATTGGGGACTGTCTCATAGAAACCCGGCAGTAAGGAGTCTACTTGGAACATCCACTTGCCCAGCTGCTGACTGACCTAGCTGCAGCAGAGCGCAAAATTTGGCTACCCAGCGAGGGGCTGCGTTCAGATGCCGGAGTCAGAGGCCTCAACTGCCCAGCTATATACTTTGCAGGATGCAGCTGCTCCCAACAGCTGACATAGCTCTAGCCCAGTCCCTTGGGTGGCTGCAAGACAGTGACCTGGACCTGCCCTTGAGGAATTGACCCAGATGGCGCCTGCAAGGGCACCAACAAGAATTGTCCAGAAGCCCCATTTGCACTGCGGCTGATTGGCTTACCTGGCTGTAGGAGGACGAGCTGGAGCTGCCCTTTGGAGAGGTGCGTGGCCATACGAGGGAGTGGGTGGCCCAGGAGCCCATCCAGCGCGAGATAGGGCGCCGCTTCCGCAACTTCCTGGATCGCTTCAAGGACGAAAACAGGGACTTGGTGTACCGCGACCGCATCAAGGACATGTGCATACGTGAGTTCCATGGACGGGGGCATGTTTGCAGATGTCTGTGGGAGGGGTGGCTGGGGCCCAGCTCAGGCCATTGTGTTGCATCAAACATTGGAGCTTGTGGCAGATGAGGGTGCATTGAGACAGGCGATGTGGCCTTGGCTCCTGGCTCTTGCATTGATTTAGAGCACTGCTGCATTTGCGGCTGCTGCTCTATACAGCACTGCTGCTCTTGACTCAGGCTGAGCAGCTCTGGCATGCTCTGCAGGTAAGATGCACAGCTCATTGTTCTTAGGAAAAGAGCCTTACCAAGCAGATGCATCCACTCATGCTGAGCACTGCTGCCTTGCTCAGCAGCTAATCAGCACAATCTGGTTCTGCACTCATGAGCACTTTATAGTGATCCAGCCCCACTAAGCACTGCTATCTTGCAGTGCAGGCAACGAGCACTGCTTTGACATCTGCTTAGGGCACTCCTTGGTGGCGCAGCCACCCCAAGTGGTCTGCATCACTCAGGCTGAGCACTGCTGCCAAGCTGTGCAGGCAATGAGCAGAGCCTGGTCATCAGCTTTGAGCACTTCTCAATGGCGCAGCCTGAGATAGCCATGTGGCTTGTGGACGTTCCCCGCCTGGTCATTGATGTGTTCAATCGCAATGCAAAGGACGCCGTGCTGTCCATCATGCCCTCCTACGAAAACGTGCAGCCTGACATCTTTGTGCGCTTTGAGGGCATGCCCATCGTAGACAAGATCAGGGACATCAGGTGAGGCTTGCTTTAGGACCTGCTTGTGATGGTGGCCTATGCTGCTTAGCATGAGGCATCATGTAGGCCTCGCAAGTAGCAAGGCTGCAGGTTGTCAAGCTTTGTGCCTCCGCAGCTCTGTACAGAGCCTCCTTGAGCTGCAACACTAGTGGAGTGTCAACATCTGTCTTGCTCTGCACTAGCACTTGGCTCTGGCTTATGCTGCTGGCTTTCAATGCAGCGTCTTGCACAGCACTAACAGTTGGTTGTCCAGCCAGCGTCCAGACGTCTCTATGCTCAGCCGTCCTGTATGCATGCGTTTTGCAAGGTTCTTCAATCTCAAGCAGGGTGCCCTGTCTGACAATGGCCTCACACAGGTGCCTCTTCCACCTCCTGCAGGCAGATCGACCTAGACCAACAGATGCTACACTTGCTGACAACTCTTTGATGTCCATCTCATGTTAGAAGCCCACCACTCCCCTCCCTGCTTGCAGGCGTTTCTTTTGAACTGCTGAGTGGACTTTCAGGGAGTGCTGATCCCCAGCTTCCTGCTCTGTATACAGCTGTGAACGTCTTCACTTCAGGAAGTCACCCAGAGAATGGATATTTTCCTAACTTTCCTGCTGCAGCTGAGAAAGGGCTGTCCACAAGCTGCCCCCAAGAGCACAGCGCCCACCTCATGGAGCCTCCACCCTGCCTGCAGGCAGTTCCATCTGAACCGCCTGGTGCGCTTCCAGGGAGTGGTGACCCGCAGAACTGGTGTCTTCCCCCAGCTGCAGATGGTCAAGTACGACTGTGTCAAGTGTGGGTACATCCTGGGGCCCTTCTTCCAGAACAACGAGAAGGAGGTTAAGCCTGGGTCCTGCCCCCAGTGCCAGTCCCAGGGGCCCTGGCAGGTGAGGTTCTTCTGCCTACATTAGCGTGCAATTTCAGTGCCACTTTCTGCGGAGAGGTCCTGCTCTAGTGCCAATCCAGGGCTGAGGCTGCAGCTGTGTTGCCTGGGTCCTGCGTTATGTGCCACTTCCATTGTCGGTATTGCCGCAGGCTTCTTGTCCAATGGCCCATGACATTTCACTGATGCTGATAAATGTGGCCTCACCCCTGCACATGCCCAGCAACATCAGTGTAGGCGCCTCATGCTCAGATCCTGGTCAAATCACCCCCAGCAACTGGGTGTGACACAGCCCAGGGTGGTTGCTGGCAGCAAGCGCAGGCATTGTATTGCGCTGAGCGTCCAGCAGCCATGCTCACATGTGCAGGTGCCGTGTGGCAGCACTCTGATGCTGCCCTACCAAGCCTGACAGGCTCTGTGATGCTTGCAGTGCAGCTCAACATCGTGGGTACTTGTGACATAGCTTAACAGGCTCTGGCCCTCCTCATGTTGCAGCTCAGCGGGGCAGCCACCCTCCTGCTGTTACCTCAAAAGCTTGACTGGGTGTGCCCTGCAGCCCAAAGCAGCAGGAGACATGAAAGGGCGATGCAGCAAGTTCCCCTTTAGGTCGCCCGCTGCAGACAGGGCTTGTAATGCATGCTTATCGTGGCTGAGGCTGCATGGCACCCCTCATATGCTGCTTGCCAACCTCTATGTGCTTGAGGCCCACAGGCTTTCTGATGCTCTTGTGCTGCAGCTCAATGTGGCGGAGACGGTGTACCGGAACTACCAGAAGATGACGGTGCAGGTCAGCTGGTGTTGTGCCAGCTAACTGCCAGAGTTTGATGGCATCACAGAGCTCGTTTGAGCATCAAAGTCCTCTGCAGCCAATCACACACCTGCCTGCATCACATCTGCGTGTTGCTTGCCTCTTAGTCTGCTTGTTGCATACCCTTGTCTCCTGCTTTGCGCAGCCCTCGTGTGTGTATGAGTGCATCAATCATGACACAACAATACCTTGGACAGCCCTACATCTACTCTCCTCTGTAGGAGTCCCCTGGCACAGTGCCTGCTGGGCGGCTGCCACGGCACAAGGAGGTCATTCTACTGCATGACCTCATTGATAAGGCGCGGCCGGGGGAGGAGGTGGATGTGACAGGTACAACATGGCACAGAGCAGCAAGGCTCGATGCCTGCAAGCTGCATGCACAGCCAAGCACTTGACCTTGTGGCTGCCCCCTGCTGTCTGCACTAAAAGCCAGATGTAGCTGCATGACATTGTCAGACGCTACGATTGACCTAGAGGCATGTACAAGCATGCTCAGCAGGCAGGCTCAGTGCCTTAAAGAGGCAGGCTCAGCAAGGAAACTATGGGGATATTCAAGTTACCTCTGCCACAGCTTCCTGCTGTCTCCGTGAAATCCTCTCTGAGGACACTCGACAACATCAACTCTGCGCCTGCAGCTGATGTTCCCTGGCTTACCAGCCTTTCTCCATGCCGGACCTGACATCAGCCTGCTGCTGTATGCCTACGGGGTACAGCTGATACATCTGCTGATGCTCGCCTGCAGCCATCTACACCAACACATATGATGCTGGATTGAACGTGCGCAACGGCTTCCCTGTGTTCAGCACCTCCATGGAGGCGCAGTGGGTGGCACGCAATGAGGACCTGTACAGCGCCTTCAAGCTTACAGACGAGGACCGGGCAGAGATTCACCAGCTGTCGCGAGACCCGAACATTGGTAAGCATGGATGCAGCCTTCCACACTGAAAGGGTGGGGCATCATGGTTTGCATGTGCGGGCTGATCACCGCAGGCAGCTCAGTGGAAGGCAGCTCATCAGGTTCCTGTACTCTGCCTCCAAGCTGGCGGGTGATATGTCAGAGCCTCCTCACTGAGGCCATGGACGAGCAGGCTCAAACGTGGCAAAACGCTGATCAGAATGCTCATTTTGAGGGAAATCTCTGTGCCAGCCAGTCCACAAGTCGCCACTGTGGCCTTGTTTGCTTGCTGGTGTCAGACAGCTGGTATGACTGCTGGTTGCAGCATCCTGCTCTCTATAAGTTTTGAAGGGCATCTTTTCTTGACGTGCTGCCGGCCAGCAGCTGCTTTGCCTGCTGTCTTTGTCACCCTTCTCTGCTTGCTGATGACAACCCATTAGTCCACCTGCTTTTGTTCCCGTTTGCACAATTGTCCTGGCCTGCTGTGCACACACAGCTGCTCTGCATGCTTGCTGGGTCAGCCAGGTCTGAGCCATACTGACTGCTGCTGAGTGCACATGCAGGCAAGCGCATTGTCAAGTCTATTGCCCCCTCCATCTATGGGCACCTCAACATCAAGGCAGGTGTGGCGCTGGCCATGTTTGGAGGGCAGGCCAAGCAGCCCTCAGGCAAGCACCGCCTGAGGGGTGACATCAATATGCTCGTGCTGGGGGACCCTGGGACAGCCAAGTCCCAGTTCCTGAAGTATGTTGAAAAGGTGGCGCAGCGGGCAGTTTACACTACTGGTGAGCAGCATTGAGCAAGCTGGACCTGCTTTTCCCTTGAGATCAGGAGGCCACTGCAGGAAGCATTGTGCTACAGCTCTGAAGGCAGCCGAGAGCTGGCAGGCTCTGCTTGAGGGCCATTTTCTGTTCAGCATTCAGAGTTGCAGACGTTTCCTGGTGACAATATGCGAGAAGGTGTCCATTGCAGTCAAGTTTCATGTGCAGCTGAGCAGTAACAACCTCCAAACAGACCAGAACAAAAGCAGTTGAATGATAACATTCTCTCAGGGAGGCATGCTCTGCTTGGGCACAGCTGCTCATCTGTTTGCTGAACACGCATGCTTCTATACCAAGCAGCTGAGCAGACTACCGGGCCGCAGCTGTAGATAGCGACAGCCATCATGCAGAAGGGCCCCAATTTATGATTGCGTCAGCTTGACTCTTTCTTGTGCAACAGAAGTAGCCCTGGCAGCTGTTACATTGATGCCCAGTGGTCTTCTCCTCACAGGCAAGGGGGCTTCAGCTGTGGGGCTGACAGCCTCAGTGCAGAAGGACCCCATCACACGGGAGTGGACGCTGGAGGGTGGAGCCCTGGTGCTGGCAGACAAGGGGGTGTGCCTCATTGACGAATTCGACAAGATGAACGACCAGGACAGAGTCAGCATTCATGAGGTGAGGGGGCTGCGAAACAATATGCTGGTGAAGACATCTGGGCACTCAGCAGGCTGAAAGCTGCAGCCAGGACAGGGTCCGCACTTATGGGGTAATAAAAATCATAAGAGGTGGCAGCTTAACAGCCTGAGCTTGGCCGTTATAATCGACACAGACAGCTTCAGCATTGACAAGGTGGGAGAAGGCTGGTGCCTGGGGATGCCGTTGAGCTGCAGAGGGGTGGCCATCATTCATGCCTTGAATGAGTGGCCAGCAGGGTTGCCCTGTCGGGCTGTGCAAGCTTTAGCGAGCTGCCTCAGGATATACACAACCCTGTCTCTATGATTGATGTCAAGATGAACAACCAGGACAGGTCCGGCGTCTATGATGCGAGGGGACTGGCTTTCCAGAAGAGGCGACGGCATGGCAGCTGCCTGCTGTTGGCTGTCACTAAGGTTCAAAGCTTCAAGCAGCAGTGCAGAGGGGTCTATGTCCACTGGGACAGGACACTGGCTCTGTTCAGTGCACTCTCACAGTGTACTGTTCAGTGGCAATGACACAAGAGCAACTCCTGTGCTGAAATTTAGCAGCGAGCCAGGCTCAGAACCCACAATGTAAAAGGAGCCTGCGTTTGCACAAGGACTCGTGTTGGGGTGCCATGGCCACAAGTTTTCCAACAAAGCATCAGCATCAATGCATCCTTCTCCCATTGCAGGAGCCAGAGCTCAGCCTGCTGGGGGTCATGACTGCCTCTGGCCTATGAACGGCTTCCCTTTCTGCTTTGCATGGCACGGTCTACACCTGACGCACTTTGCCAGGTTGATCTGGTCAACCATGCTAGCAACAGTGAGGTTGCTGTGATTAAGAAAGGGCAGCAAGACAGCTGCAGAGCTCTCAAGCTACACAAGTGGGTGCTTGGCTGTGCGTGTATAGAGCAGAAAGGCGCGACCAGTATTGCATGGTGCCACCCAGCACTGTGTCTACTACAGGCCATGGAACAGCAAAACCTCTTCCCAAGTGTATTCCCGGCACTCGCTGTGCAGGGCTGGGTAGCCTGACCGGGATTGGAGTCAGGCTACAGCAGCATCTTGACAGCCCAACTCTGTGTATTCCTTTAGGCAATGGAGCCCAGAGCATCTGCATCAGACTGCACCAGAAAGCTGACATCCCAGCTCTGTGTACATGTACAGGCGATGGAGCAGCAGAGCATCTCCATCTCCAAGGCGGGCATTGTGACCCAGCTGCAGGCGCGATGCTCAGTCATGGCAGCCGCCAACCCTGTGGGCGGGCGCTATGACTCTTCGCGCACTTTTGCAGAAAATGTGGAGCTAACTGACCCCATCCTGTCCAGGTGTGCAGGCCACTACCTCCACATGACCATTTCTGGTGCACAGCAAGCTGCCATGTGCAGCTACTTACATCTGCAGCAGAACTCCCAGGCATGTGTACCTGACTGTTGCACATCAACAGCAGCTGCCAGACATCTGTGCCATACCTCTAGCTTGCTGGCCGGGGTGCTGGTACCATCCCAGGGCTTACTCACTGCCTGTGAAATCTGCCCTATGCACAGCAGCATCCTCTGAGACATCTTGCAGCCTTAGCTCTCCCCCGTTTTGGATCTTTTTGTCTTCCTGCCTGCTGCAGATTTGACATCCTGTGTGTCGTGAAGGACATTGTAGACCCAGTGCTGGATGAGCGCCTGGCAGAATTTGTCATCAGCAGCCACATGCACAGCCACCCCAACCAGGTGAGCCAAACACAGGGGGTGCACGTGAGCAGTTATGTCACCAGCCCCTTGCAGAGCCATCCCAAGGCGAGCCAGGTAAGCCCAGTTGCCCTCAGCATGGGTGAGCTGTCCTGATTGAAGATGTATGGAGCCAGTCAAGCTCAGATAAGAGAGCCTGCCATCAGCACCGGAAGGTGTGCCTGTGCACATGGCCTCGCTGCCAATCTCACGAGCATGTATAGCAGAAGTGCTGGACATATCATGCAACCAGGATGCACTACAAGCTTGATGCATGCGGCATCATGCCCCCTCACCATGCTCTTGAACGAAACCTTGCCTGCACACTGGACCCAGGCAGCTAGTATGCATTCGACATCGGATTCTGCTGCAATAGGCCTACACCTCAGGACAAACTCACACACTTCTGACCGCAGGCTATGCTGGACAATGCCAAGGGCTGTGAGCTGAGCCTTGCATGTTGAGCCAGAGCAGATTTTCCAATGCAGACCCCATGAAGGCCACCTGTGCTGCTGTGGAATAGACAGACCGGTGCACATGACCGTGAGCTGCAGCCCCTATGCTGGCCTGGGGTGCCACACATGCTGCAGCAACCAAAGGCCTTCCCTGCTGCTGCAGGCGGAGCTAAATGATGCAAATGGCCCAGAGCTGGAGCCAGACATGCTGAGCCAGGACATGCTGAGAAAGTACATCACCTACGCCAAGGCCAACTGCCGCCCCAAGCTGCAGAACGCAGACTATGAGAAGATCACACAGGTGAGCAGTAGATACATGGATTGTGGGGCCAAGGCTGACTGCAGCCCAAGCTGCAGACTGCGAGAGGAGAATGCATCATTTGAGCAATCAGGAGATGTCTGTGGCATCAAATTCAACTGCCGCCCCAAGCTGCAGAACAGAGACTCTGAAAGAGTCATGCAGGGGAATAGCAGATTCTGGGGCCAGTGTGCTAGTATATAGGGATTGTCCAGGTCAAAGTGCACAAGGTGTGTGCACAGGGCATGTACAGTGCGTCCAGGAGAGGAGTCAGACTCTGCCCTGTTTGGTCAGTTGCGCAGGGTATGGACTACATCAACACCACACAGCATTGCGCACAGAAGGCTCATGGGGCATGCCTGCAGGCCTGTAGCACAAAAGGGCAGCTGTTGCATAGCCTGGCCTGCATGCCCCAAGCGCTGAAGCCTGTCAAGTCTGATCTGCAGCCCTGTGCTGCATGACACAAATTAACATGGACTGGGCTGCCTCGAGGGGACCGCAGCTCTTGATCAATCTGGGCTGCAGCAGACAGAGGCTTGGCCTGGAGAGCTAGACCCTTGTGGGCTGTTAGGATGGACAAGTTGCAGACATTCTCAAGGCTGGCTGCTAATTTTGTCTAGAGGCCGACGGGCAGGCACTGACCCAGCCCGGCCTGCTAATCTTTGTCCAAGTAGCACCTCAACCTATAGTAGGCAGGCTGCTATAGACCAGGGCTAAGGGCACCCAGCATGCTGGCAGCCATGTGCCAACCAGGCACACTGCCAGGCTGCTCGCAGCCTGCTGTAACCTCCGGCAGGTGTCTGTATATAAGGGCAGGTAGGGGTGGGGCCACCAGCCACAGCATGCAGCAGGCTGCCTGCAGTCACACTAGATGGCTGGCCGCAGTGAAGCTGCCCTCAGCTGCAGCCGCAGGTAAGGTGGTGCAAGCCGCCGGCCAGCCATAGGTGCAAACGCCCAACGAACAAGCACTGTCCCGCCTGCAGGTGTATGCAGACCTGCGGCGTGAGTCGGCCATCAGCCACGGCATGCCCATCGCGGTGCGCCACCTAGAGTCCATCATCCGTATGAGCGAGGCCCACGCGGCCATGCATCTACGTGAGTACGTCAACAGCGATGACGTGGACATGGCCATAAGGTGAGACTTGGCTTTCCAGGCTGGGGCCACTATGCACTGCAGCACAGCCTTCTACAAGCCACCCTCCTTGCCAGGGTGCTGGGCGCTCTGCAGGGCTTGATGCTTCAGGTAAACTCGAAATGCCGGCACCTGCATCTCAGCTAGCTGGCTGGGGACACCACCAATGTAGCAAGGCCGCCATGCAGGGTCATGCTGGCCTTGTTTTCAGGAGCAGGCTTGCCTGCTATTGGCAGCTTATCACAGACAACCATTTGTCGTCAGGCTTCTGCGGTCAGCTTCATGCTGGCCCCCGCTTCCAAAAGACCTGTCTTATGGCCTGCAATGTGCCACAGTCCTGCTCTACTGCCCGCCTGCAGGGTGATGCTGGAGAGCTTCATCTCCACGCAGAAGACCAGCGTGCAGAAGGCCATGACCAAGCGTTTCAGGCACTACCTGAGCCATGCGCAGGACCTGAACGACCTGATCCTACACGCTCTCCAGGTGGGCAGAGCGTTGCTCAAAGAGACATGTGCTGGGCTGATGAACTGCATGCTGCGGAGCAGCAGCGCCTTTGCACCACACCACTCGCTGATGTTGCATAGAGAGGGCGTTGCCAGATCTCTTCGGCTGCAGGGCCTGGTGCGGGAGCAGCTGAGGGCTGAGCAGGTGACAGGCGAGGCTGGTGGCAGCCACATCACCATTCCTTGCAGGTGAGTCAGCTCTGATGCTGCAATGTGTCAAGCTCAAATCATATCACTGATGTGAGTGATCAGATTTGTTTGTAATGCAGTGTTGCTCCCTGCAGCCTGCAGCAGGATTCAGGCAATGCCCTGTGTGGCAGCAGCATGCTGGAGCAGCATGTTCAGGGTACTGCCTGGTTTAATCAGACCACAATATGGAGGCTGGGCCCAGCCTCTTGTGGCAGAGCTGCAGCCAAACTTGCAGAGGGCCTGTCTTGCCTAGGCAGCCCGGACATGCAGAACCCCCACAAATTATGCAAGCCCCAATGCTGCTGCGCATCCAGCAGCAAGCGGGGCTGCTATCGCGCAGGATTGTCAACTGCCAGCCCACGCCTGCAGACTCTGAAAGCGCTGCTCTGCTGCTACAGGGCACTGGAGGAGCGAGTGCGTGAATATGATGTGCTGGACATCAAGCAGTTCTTTGCCAGCCCCCACTTCCTGAATGCTGGCTTTGAGCTGGACCACGGGGCCGCTGTGATCACAAGACCCCGATGACCTGCCCGTATGGCAGCAGCTCTGAGATCTGCAGCATGTCCCTGTGACCACTTCACAGCTGAATTAGTGACAGCATGCTGTATACTGTTGTAAGTTAGCTGGGAGTTCTGTCCAGACCTGCAGCATGGCCCAGCAATACTTTATGGCTTGTGCAGGTTGTCTGTCAGCAGCATCTTCAAAGAGTGGCTCCAACAACATTGCCTATATCAACGACCCACTTAAAGACTTCTTGAGTGCAGCAATCAACAGTTCCATAAATAGTTGATGCTACAGCAATTCAACCAAGGGACACGGGAATCCCTACAGAACATAGGAAAAGGCACTTGGAGGCATGCGGGCACAGCAGCATGCTGCCAGATGCTGAGAGTGGTCTGATGTGGGTGGACTGGATCACAAAGCATGCACGATTGGAGTGAACTGCCATTTGCACAGCAAATGCCAGTTTGAAAAGGTCTGCGCTTGAAATCAGAACTCTGCAACATTGGGAAGATGTCTGTGCTTGAGACAGTATTCTGCAAGCTGCAGACAAGATAAATACTGAGGTGGCCCCACAGGCGAGACCTCAATCCTCACTAGTGTTCAGTGCATGATGCTGAAGGTTGGCTTGGCAGGTCTGCATGAGAGGTCAGGGTAATGTGCTGACGGGCCTGCGAAGGTGTGGCGGCAAGTGTGATGGGTTCAATGCTGTGCTTGGCAATGCGCCTGGAGGTGTCTGGGGATCCGGTACGTGGGTGTCATGTGACCTGCCTAGTCAGATGTGGCATCGCGCCCATGGTGTTGCCCTACTTGGAGAGCTGAGCATCTGCTGAAATCCCCCTGGCAGCGCTCCACTGCAGGGCGGGCAGAGGGCAAAATGTCGCCACACCGAGTGCTGCACCACAGGATAGGCAGATGAAGCCTGCAGCTGAGCGGCCAACATGCACAAAAGCAGCGCAGTATACTGACGACCACCAGCAGCAGGGCACACAAGCCCACCTGGTCGATCTTGCTGATAAGGTCTGCAGCATGTTGCAGCTGCACAGAGATGGTGAGGTTGACCTTCAGGCCACTGCCAGATGGTCCCTGCAGGCCAGGTGTTGAGGGTCACAGCAGGGAGGGCTTGCCCTTAGAAAATCAATAGGGTGGGACACAAACGTTGATGAGGCACAGAGCTATGCTGCTGGGCACACAAAGGGGGAGGCAACAGCGCGTGCTGCAGCAACATGCAGTGCAGTATGTAAGGCAGCTTAGCAAAGTTGCGTTCCCCCATGGAGCACATAGCATCCCCTTCTGCTGGGCACCTCAGCAAAAGGTGCAGCCATGCGCAATGCAGTGAGGTCCTACACCACGCATCAGCAGGGGTTGAATCCAGACCGCATCCCCACATGGGTTCTGACCTTGCTGAGCACTTGCAGCACTCCTGCTGCTGATGTCTGATGCAGTACGGGCAGCTGTGCATCGTGTACAGGCAGTGTACACTGTATGTCTGCTGCCCTGCACGCTCAGAAGCCAGATGCCCCTGCCCCACCTTGCGGGGTGCCTGGGCCTTAGTCATGTCGCGCTGGGTGCCATGCGTCCTGAAGTGAAGGCCGCAGGCATTGCACAGGCTCTCACCGGGGTGGCCTGGGGCTGGCCTCCACCTGTGAGGGCAGGAGGTGGGGTCAGCAAAGACAGGGGCCTAAAAGGTGTACTGTGGTCCACTTGATGCACTGGAAAAAGCGCCCGCCCCAATTGAGAGCAGCTGTAGACAGCAGGGACTTCAGACTACAATGCACCAAAAGGGTACACAACAAAGCACCTGATGCCGAGTGTGAATGACCCAAAAGACAGTGCATCTGTCAAGGCGTACATCAGACTCAGCATGCAGCAAGCCCACCTGGGTGTCTCTGTGGCCGCGCAGTTGAGGCAGTGTTTGGCCTCAACGGCCTGTTGTGTGATCTGGGGTGCAGGCTGATCCACTGTGGGGTTGACATCAGCTGTGAGGCAGTCCAGGCCCTCAGAGATGGAGCTGAAACTTGAAGAGCCAGGTTCCTGCAGCAGGTCTGGCAGTGCGGGAAGCACGAAGTCCTGCATCTGGCTGGCAGGCTCAATCACGCCCTTGCCGGGCACCGAAACTAGGAAGTCCATGGGCAGCTCAAGCCCAGAGCTGAAGTTCATCTGGTCCATGAAAGAAGATGGGATTCCGTACGCGCGGCTTGCTGGGGGCAGCGGAATGGTTATGTTCTGAATATATTAGGTCAGGATCTGTTTGGTGTGAAGTTGGCAGCCGCGATCCGATCTGTGTACACGGCCAGCAGAGGAGGTCTGGGAGGCACAGGGAATGGCGGTATGCATAGCAGTTTTCGCCAGGGTGCCCCCTGCGCGTATGTGGAAAGCAGTCATGCTTTTGACAGTGCAGGGGATTCTGCAAATGTGGCGTGCAGCATGGGATGGTGCCGTGAGGGGAAGTGCAGTGATCAGTGCATCATCAATGACATGCGTGAAGGAACGAGATGTCGGGTCGTGATGATTCAGATCACATTGAATGAGCAACCACATGGGTGCACCCATCTCCATCGAATTGAGTTCATTCTCAGAAGCTCTGATGTCAAAGCATCAAGCCCACAAAAACCTTGGGTGACCTGGTGTCGCCTATGTCACACTGCCCCGAGGGCATAACTCACTCAAGATCTCATGCAAACCTGCAGTTCTCAATTCTGCGTGCATGCCGTCTTCCTCCCTCGGAATCCGATCTCACCGCTAGAACGCAAAAGAGGCAGCACATCTTGCAGGGCAGCACAGCAGCGGCCCCTGCCCTGGTGGAGTGAGCACCTGCAGGCCAAGGCGCCTGAACGCCCTGATGCAGAGCTCATCAATGAAGGCAAGGCCATGACATGTGCATGGCATGCCTGCAGAGTCTCCTCCTGGCACTTGGCCTCACTTCTTGGTGTTTTGCTGCTTGCAGACTTCCGGCCGGTTTTGGACTCGGAGAGGACCTTTGGCCTGCTGGATATTGCCAGCCTCTGGATCGGCCTGGTGGTCAGCCTGACCACCTACTTCCTGGCAGGCAGCATGGTCGCCGACATGGGTGAGCTGCAGAGTATAAACCCAGAGGCAGCGGCCTGTGCTGCAAATGGTTGCAATGGTACCTGACATTGGGACGTCTTCAGAGAGGCCCCTCTCTTGCCGCTTTCACGTGCAAGTGAAAGGGTCAAAGGGGGTTGCAGGGATGATGCACAATCTGTTATGCACGATCTGTGATGATCACGTGCCACCCCATGCGCAACCATCTTGGTCAGGCCCTGCATGGCAGAAGGAAGAACGCTAGACCATGCACTCTGGTGCTGTCTGAGCCCGCTGATGGGAGACCTGAGCAGCACAGTGCCCATTTGAGCCCCTCCCAGCTGGCATGATCTGCAATGAAGTGGCAATGCTGGCGCACTCCATGCACATGTGCAGGCTTGTCCTGAATGGCAGCCCTTGCGCAACGTAGCTTGCCTGTGCAGCCCCTGTCCAAGCTGCTTGTCTGCACAAGCTCACAGGGCTTCCCTGGCAGCAGGCGCCATGTGCACCCTTTCCCCATTTGTGCTGCCTGCTGAGCCCTGGCTTGCCCTCCGGCAGGGCAGCCCTGCTGGCTCAACAGGCCAGCATGCCCTGCCAGCCTTCATAGCCTGAGGTGCCTGCTTGTGCAGGCATGTCCTGGTGGCAGGCCTTGCTGACCATAGTCACCTCCAACGTCATTACGCTGGTGCCCCTCGTGCTGTCCGCCCACCCTGGCACCAAGTGAGTGCTGTTGGGCTTCTGCTGGTACAGCGCGCTGGGCTGGCCATAGATCAGCCACGCCCTGCTTGCGTGCGTCCAGCCCCCATCTGCCAGAGAGGCCAAGTGGGTGAGCCAGAACATCATGCCTGCCATGGAGGCAGCACGGTGCTGTGCCAGCAGGAGTGCAGCCTCAGCGCGGTGCTGTGTTGGCTCATCTGTGGGTGTTTGCTGTGCCAGACAGCCCGAAACTTGTTGGCTCATTGTCGGGTGTCTGCTGTGCCAGTCAGCAGTATCAGTGGCCCTGGCTGAAGCTGGGCTGCACATTGCACATGCTGCAGGTACGGCATTCCCTTCCCAGTACTGGCGCGGGCCAGCTTTGGCATCCGTGGCGCAAACCTGCCGGCCCTCATGAGGTGCGCAGCGTGAGACTGACTGGATTGGTGCCTGCGTGGCTCACAGGCTTGGCTGCCGCATGGGTTCTGCATCTTCTTGGGTTGGCGCAGGTGTGCAACACAGTCTGAGGCTGCCTCAGCCACACATTCTGCTTTCAGACTGACATGCTGGTCTCCTGGGTGCCTGCCACGGCAGGCTGTGAGCTGGAGGCAGAACAGCTGTGCACCACTGTGCATTGCCAGTGTTGTACAGCGGCCGGTCACCACAGCTTGCTCAAGCAGTGCCTCCCCTCTGTGCAGGGCGCTTGTGGCATGTGGGTGGTTTGGCCTAAATACTTGGCTGGCAGCCTCAGCCATCCACGCTCTGCTGGCAGCAGTCACGGGTAAGCCACCTTATCAGGTGTTAAATTTTGGAAGTGTTCCTGCCAAACCAGCAGCTTTGCCTTAAAGACTCTGCTGGCGATGACCTCTCTGCAGTGCCTGGCAGTACACTGCCTGCAGCAGAGGATGCATGTCTGCCTGGCCAGTACACAGCAGCACCCTGCCAGCCGCAGTCACAGGCAGGGCGCCTGTGATCTCATGCAGCACAGTGCTAGCTCGGGTAGCAGCGCCCTGCTGAACGGCAATCACAGGCCAGCCGCAGCATGCAAGCGGATGTATTGCATCTGGCTCACGAAGCAATCAGCAGTGTCCCTGAGCAAAGGGGTCCAGTTTGTTGCAGGCGGCGCATCAGTCACAAGCCAGATAGCCTGGCTGGGCATCTCTGCCACAGAGCTGGCGTGCTTTGTGGGGTTCTGGGGTTTGCAGGTGAAGGCTGTCCGCTGCAATAGCACAGCAGATTCTGAGTGGCCCCTTGAGACCTTCCCCTGCCCGCACAGCAGCCCTAACTCTGGCGGGCCCTGGCCCCTCAGACACAATGCACTGCCTGTGTACCAGCACACACAGTGCCACGCATGATCGCCATGGTCTAAGCTTTCACCAAATGTGTGACACCTGCACGGACTGCCTGGTCTTGCACCTTGCTGGGCCTTTTCCTCTCACATACAAGCGATGTTGGCAACCCTTTCTTACATCTTGATCCTGCCTGCCCAGGTTGTCATCATCATGAAGGGCATGGAGTCTATCAGATTTGTGGAAAAGTATGCTGCCCCCATCCTGATCGCCCTAAGCACAGCCCTTCTCATCTGGGCATGGCGGGCAGCTGGCGGCTTTGGCCCCATGCTGTCCGCCAAGTCACAGTTTGCAGCGGGCATGGCCAAGGAGGGGCAGTTCTGGCAGGCCTTCCTGCCAGCCGTGACCGCCAACATCGGCTACTGGGCCACGCTGAGTCTGAACATTTCTGACTTCACGAGGTGAAAGCCGGCCATATGACCTGAGAGGCCAAGGCCTGCCCAAAGTGCCCTGAGGACACCGTCAGCCTCTCCCACATTCCTTTGCTGTGTATGGGTGCTGTTGCTGCCATTGAAAGCCCAGGCCACCTCTGTTCCAGCACCTGCTCAGGCCTGCTCTGGGCGCTGTGGCTCTTCTGGTGCAGTGGCCCACTCAGTGAGCCAAGCCTCCTTGAGACCGTCCCAGCCTCTGCAGCAATCTGCTGCTGTCCAGCAAGCTGCCCACATGCAGAGCCCCACTGCTGACCCGGACCCTGGCTGACGGCTGACTGGCGTGCTTGCCTGCAGTGCAGGTACGCCAAGTCCCAGCGAGCGCAGGTGCTGGGACAGGCGCTGGGACTGCCGCTGTTCATGCTGCTCTTCACCTTTGTGGGGCTGGCTGCCACCTCAGCCACTGTGACCATCTTTGGCACCATGATCTCAGACCCCATCGCCCTGGCCAGCCAGCTGCCAGGCCTGGCGCCCAAGTGCCTTGCCCTCCTGGGTGAGGATACCCCCTGCTCTTACTGATCTGGGTCTCTGCTTCATGGGCACTGTCTGTGAGGACAAGCCCTGCGTGCTGCTCTGGGCATCTGCCCTGCTGCAACTCTCCCAGGTGTGGGGCCTCTCAGCGTGCTGGGAGGCACCCTTTGCTTCGATGGGGCTGCTGAGAGACAGAGCAGCAAGACCTTGTTGTGTGTGCTCACATCAGTTCCTCTCCAGGTCTTGTGCTGGCCACCATCACAACCAACCTGGCGGCCAATGCGGTGCCTGCCGCCAACGCGCTGGTCAACTTGAACCCCAGGATCTTCAGCTTCACCAAGTCAGCGGTGGCAATGGCGGTAGTTGCTCTTGTTACCCGGCCCTGGCTGCTGATCAGCTCCAGCAAGGTGAGCAAGCCTGCCTAGCAGCATGTGGCTCAGTATCTGCAGCGCTGGCTGCGTGCGAGGTGACCTGGATGATGAGCCTTGTGCTGAGCTGCAGCAGCAGCTTGTATCGATACAATCATGTAGCTTGGAATCAACACCGCTGCATCAGCTCCAACAATCAATCTGCCCCTGTAGCCCAATGCCAAGCTGATGCAGCAGCCTGCACAACTATGGCTTTGCAGCCCGTAGTGATCAGCTGCCACAGCTTGCACCTCAAGCCGTGTGCAATACCTGAAGAAACCCCGGAGCAGTGCCCTGCCCCTCTGAATCCCACAACAACCTGCTGCAGGGCTTCATATTCACGTGGCTTATTGGCTACTCGGTCCTGCTGGGCCCTGTGGGCGGCATCCTGCTCGCAGACTACTACTTTGTGAGGCGGAGGCAGCTGGATGTCAACGGCCTGTATTCAGCTGAGTCAGCAGGGCCCTACTGGTTCAAGGTGTGGCATGACAGCCCTCAACCCACCACCAGCTTGTTGCTGGCGTGCCCTGGCATCAGCTGCCTTGGCAGCAACATGCTGGGATGCAACGTCCGTCGTGCTGCCCTGCAGGGCGGCTGGAACCGTGCTGCCGTGCTGGCCCTGCTGGGAGGGATTGTCCCCACACTGCCAGGCCTGCTGCAGGAGGTGGGGCTCCTGCAGACGGTTGCGCCCTGGCTGCGCCTGCTATACAACGCGTCCTGGTTCGTGGGCACCCTGACTGGAAGTGCCTTGTATGTGCTGCTCATGCCCAGGTCGCTCTCCTCTTCCGTTTCTGCTGCTCAGGCTGGCTAGAGCACGCCCCAGTGCCTCACAACTTTGTGTACTGTATATTATCGCAAACCAGCATGTACACAGCATGCCTTTCATTGAGCTTCGAGGCTCTATTTTGTACCATCATCTCAAACCGGCTGGTATGTTATGCTGTTGCAAGTGATGGCGGCACATAGCTAGGTATCATGCTCTGCCATAAACGGTCTATGCCTGCTGAGCATCCTGGAGAAGGTGAGGTATGCATCATCGTCAGCCAACATCTGCCTGGGAGGTGCCTGCCAGGACCTGGCTTGGCAGCTCTGCCCACAATGCTGTGCAGCATGATGGCTTCTGAGTGGCTTGCCTGCCGCTTGTAGTAGCACGCCACTTGACACTTGCTGCAACACTGAGCTTCAGCTGTGTTTCTGAGCCCTTTGGAGAAGTGCTTTTTGGTAGCCCTTGCAGCGGCAAGCGGGGGCAGCCCAAGCAGCCACGATCTGCTCTGGGGTGAGCAGGGGATACTCTGGGCAGGGCTATGCTTTTCCGCTTCAGGCTGGCAGCAAAAACTTCCAGACTACGATGCATTAGCAAGTCTGAAGACACAGCAGCTGCAGCTGCTGACAGCATCAGTTCTGACAGCTAACTTGAGGCTGCTGTCTGTCTTTTGCTGGGAGCACGGAGCCACATCTTGCAGAGCATGCTGTGCAATTCATCAAGCAGTGTGAAAGCACGTGTTGTTGATATCTCTGGAATGAATCAGTCGACAGCCTGGCAGCAGGCCGTCTCAGGCACCATCAGGCCACAAGCATGGCCCCCCATGCAAGATGCTTGGTGAGCCGTGGTAGGCTGCATCTGCCATGTGCAGGCCTGCGCTTCTGTGACCCCATACACTTTAAAAAGCACACTGTGAGCTGCTGTGCTTGGGGGCAGCTGCTGACACAGAGTGCTTCACGTATATGCAGGCAGCAGCCACCATCTCTGTAGGCAGTAACGCTGTGTGTGCCCATGGGTAGCTGGCAATCGCAACGTATGCACGGTAGCAGGCGCTGTTACTGCATGCAAGGCAGCAGTCAGAGCTCTGCAGACTCTGTGACTATATGCGAGGCACCATGGCTGGCCAGCCAGAGCGCGTTAAGCACTTTGAAGTGTATGCAGGCAGCGTCCTGGGCATTAAAATTCTGTGTGCCTTGCTGCAGCTTTCTATGTCACAGTACATGTATGCAATTGCGACACAGCAGCCAACTGGGTTGCAACAAGGCCATAGGCACTCCTTGTACTTCATGCAAATCAGTACTGACCACTAGTGGCCATCAGCGTCGTCAGCAGTGGACCTTTCACATTCGGACAGTGCACTGAACTACTCTATTGATACAGCACTATTTGCTCCAAAGCTGCGCAAGCTTGCTGGAGCATGCAATGTCACTTCTCGAAGTTTAAACGTGATAACTGGTCTGAAAACGCTAAGCTCACAATAGTCAGCACAACCTCATGGGGAATTTTGTCAGGCAGAGCTGCTTTGACTGAAAGAAATGCATATGTCATCTCTGTTGCAGAGACATGTACCAGAGCATGCACATTAGGAAGCAAGGGTGCTTGCTGCTGTGCAAGGTGTACAAGCAGACGAGGGCTGATTGAGTAAAAGCAGTATACTGGTATGAGTGACATGCAATGCCACAGCGGGCAAGGAGGCTTCTGTTGCCGAGCCCATCTGAACACTTCGAAGTGGTCATGGACGGCCGCCCTGACATTTGTCATGAAATCCCACTGGCATCCATGTTGGCGCAGCCACTCCAAGATGCTGAGGCTGCCTCGTCCAGCGGCCGCACCGCAGACCTCTGGACCCCATTCACAGCCTTTCTGGTGGGCATACTGCAGCAGTGCCAGGTGGCCCCCTCCAGCTGCAGCTGTGCACGTGCTTGCGCTCCAGGCACAGCCGTTCTGGTGAGCATACTGCAGCACTGCCAGGTGAACCCCTCTGGCTGCAGCTGCGCACGTGCTTGCGCTCCAGGCACAGCCAGGGTGCCGCGCCCATCTCAGCACTGCCAAGTGTCCATTGCGTGCAGCGCTGCACAGGTGTCTTCATCCAAGAGGTAGCCCTGCTCCCATGCCCACTGGAGCACAGCCAAGTGGCCTCCTGCTGCTGCCTCTCTGCATGTCCGCCGGCCTGCAGCACGGCCCTGCAGTCTTAGCCACTGCAGCACTTCCAGACGGCCTGCTCCGGCTGCGCAGATGCTGATGGCCTTGGCGTGGAAATCGATTTGAGAGGGGGCCCGTGACTGCAGAAACTGAAGATCCCCTGCTTTGGCAGCTTTTGAGTACCTGCAATGGCACACATTATACGAGGGCTTGGGATCCTTGCATGGAAAGAGGCTATACAAGTCCGCCAACTGCCTAGCCCAGCACTCACTCGTCCCAACACATGCCTTGTTCCTTGGATGCCAAGAAGCAATCACTTGTCTCACTTGTCTGACAACATGCCTGTTTCCTTGGGTGCAAAAAGCTCTTCCTGGAAAGAAAGACACCAGTGACCTAGTCAGCCTCTGGGCCCTTGGCAAGCGCGGTCTGGAGCACTTTGTCGTGCGGTGGTGCAAAGCATGCGCAGGCGATGCTCTACTCGTTAGGTCAGCAGATCACATTGACTGGCACCCCAGCATCCTATTGCAGCAGCCCTCGTGTGGCAGCTGGCTCACACTGGGTGACAAGCTGGTCTAGAATGGGCCGTGACCAAAGTGGTGTCAGTCAACCTTGCTGGCATCGCTGCTAGGCTGTTAGCTGATGCATCCAATGCAACTTGATGCAGGAGGGAGAGGCCAGCAGTCTCCAACGGGGACTAGCGCATGTAGAGCTCAGCAGATGACCCTCTGGCCCAGACTCCGCGTCCAAACCTCAGCTGCATGGCAACTGAGCCGCCAGTGGCGCATGCTGGGCGCAAGGTGCTGCGCTGGTCGCCCTGCTTCCAACTGTTGGGCGCAGCCATCGAGGATTGTGCAGGTCCTGCCCACAAGGCAGGCACAGGTGTTCAGCCCAACATGGGTTTCCTCAGGCCATCACTTTGTGCTATGCTGCTACCATGCAGGCCCATCCTGACGTGGCCCCAGGGGCACAGACTGCCTGGATGCAGTGCCTCCCAGCCCACCATCTGCCAGGCTGGCATTCGGCTACAGCAGGCCAACACATTAGCAATTGTGCGGGCTGGAGCAGAAGCTGCTGTGGGGCTGGACCTGGAGGCCATCAGGAGTGCTCCGGCAGCCATGCAGGGGCCGTCGCTGGCAGCCATCAGGGACAGGAAGCAGAGAGAGCCTCGGCAGCTGGCTGCTGTGCGTGGAAGCGCAGAGGCAGCCAGCATGGCTGAGATCGCCTCCCCAGTGAGCCCAGCAACAAGGTCCCTCAGAGTGTGGCTGCCCAGGGGCCGAGCGGGCCTCTCTGAGCCAGCTAGCCGGCCAACAGGCTACACATCGCTGGGTGCTGATGGAACCAGCACTGAGGCAGCGCTGAGGCAGTCAGCATGGCTGAGACAGCTGTCACCATGAGCAGCAGCAGCAGCGGCCTGCACCGTGTGGCTGTGTTAGGCAGCGCAGTGGCTGCCAGGAGGGTTCACTGCCCCGCTGGCTGGCCTCAGCTGGCAAGCAGGGTGAATGTGGCTGCATGTCTCTGGGACAAGACTCAGGCAGACAGTCATCCTACAGCTGTGCCTGTGCAGCGGGCCCACCCAGGCCTTGGGAGGCGGGCACCGGAAGCTGTCAAACAATCCATGCACAGCACCCATCCTGAGCTGCACCTGCGTGCTTCTGCACCTGGAGGAGACCAGCTCTTCTGAAGGCAGCGCCCGTCCAGAGCTGCGTGCTTCTGCACCTGCAGGAGACCCAGCCCCTCTGATGGCAGGCCTTGATGGCCGTAGAGGCATGCCCTGGGCATCTGCAAGCAGCCTTTCAACACTGAGCGGTTGTCAAGGGGTTTCTACCCCTGTGCCTGTGCCTGTGCAGAAGGGGTTCTGAGGGCGTCTGAAGAGCGCCCCAAGCTTTCAAATCAGGCGCGTGTAGAGCAACATTCTGCCTCATCTGTGCAGGACGCCCAGGACTTCTGGAGGCAAGCCCTGGAGGGCGTGGAGCGCCCCATTGCCCGCAAGCTGGCGGCCCAGCTGGACCTCACCAACCCCCTGGGGCTGCCGCCAGCAGTGGCTGCCCGCAGGCGGGGCACCCGCAGGCAGAAGGCTCCCCTGTACCCGTTCCACCTGCAGGTCAAGAACAAGCACCCCACCAAGATCGTGCTGGTCCGGGTGAGGACGGCTGCCTTGTTCTGGTGCCTTGTCATACCCCTACCAAGCTGTTGGCTGTCTGGATCAGTGGGTCTTGCCCTGGTGCCACAGCAGCTGGGTATGCGGTGCAAAGCGCATGCGCCCCTCAAGGAGCCGCTGATCTGGGTAGGCCGCTGCCTTGGTGCCCCTGGCTGCCAGCCACGGTGGACTGGCAGGTACTGCAGTTGGTCCCTTCCAGTCCACCTCTGCTGCCCAGAGGGCAGTTGCTGTGCACAGCCTGTATGATGTGGGCTAGGCCCTGCAGACCTTCAGGTGTTGTGAAGCATGCTGCATCTCAGGCCAGGTACTAGTGTGACGCCGGCAGAAGGCTCCATGCAACTCCAACCAGGGATGCTGTCATGCCGAGTGGATGTGGCTTGGCAGCTGTGGAGTGTAGCACACTGCAGCGACTGCCGTGCAGGCAACCAGCTCGCATCCTGCAGGCTCCCTGCCGTGTCCTGCAGAGCTGAAAGGATGCAGGGCCCGCTGGGCAGTCATCCACTGCTGCTGCGGCATGCTGCAGGTGGGAGAGTTTTATGAGACCCTGGGGACAGATGCTGTCATGCTGGTTCAGTGGGCTGGGCTGAACCCAATGGGAGAGGGCAACCCGCCCCGCGCAGGGTGCCCCATCGCCAACCTGCGCCGCACGCTCCATGACCTGGTGGAAGGAGCCGGGCTGTCAGTGGTGAGAGATCAGACAGACTGGCAAGCTCCACAGCTGCCTGCATGGGATGTAACATTGCCAGCCTGTGCTGCACGCTGAGTGACTCTGCATTGCAGCCATGCGTTTTTTGGGTGGAAGGTGGCAGCTGTTCAGCTGCTCCAGAATTTTGGCAGGGAGCAGATCAAGGACATCTCATCAGGCAGGGATGCCACACTAAGCCGCAACACGCCCCTGCCCATTGTGTAAGGCAGCTTCGTCGGTTTCAAGCGCGAGGGCATGTGTCTGCATATTTCATCTGCTCACATGGTGGGAGGAGGCGGCTGGTGCCTGCAGCTGCAACTTACTTGCTGGGAACCCAACTGGGACTGCAGCCTATCGCAAATGCACGATGTCGGTGTGGGGTGGGCACAGGCCTGGGTACCCATCCCCTGGCATGCCGACCGTCCGTGACAAGACACCTGACGCCTCGCCTGCAGCAGCAGCAAGCGCTTCTGGAAAGCCGCTGCCTCCCTAGTGGGCTTGGGGTGCGAGCTCCATCCTGCAGGCAGGCTTCGGAGAAGACGTCTCGACCTGCTATGCAACATGCAGTGGGACAGGACCCATTTGTCTGCCTCCTGCGCAGCTGGTTTTCAGCTGACTCCAGCGTATGCAAGCTGAATGCTGCAGGCAGTGGGGTACATCTAGTCCCGGACCTGCAGGTTGTGTTCTTAGAGGTGCCCGATGCCTGCAGCGACAGCAGTGCAAGTTGGCAATGCCCTTTCTTTACCCTGCAGGTGGTGTGCGAGGAGGCGCCCGACACCCGCAGCTATGGTGCACGAGCCAAGTCCAAGAGCCGCTACGTCAGTGGGGTCGTCACCCCCGCCCAGCCCAACTACTTGCATGGCTTGGTGGACGACAGCACAGACTCCCAGCTGAATGAGGCCCCTCCAGTCCTGGCTGTGGCGGCTGCTGTGGGAGGCTACATGGTGAGGCAGTGCTGGCGTGCCTCGCTGCCTGATGCGTGCCTGCTCAGCTGGTCTCCTGCTTGCCAGTGCACGCTGGCTGGTATGTTCATGGTGATGACCGCTGTCAGCAGCTTCACACTGTGTGGCTTTGTGCCATATGACTGGCATCCAAGCTAGTTAACAGTGCAGATGAGTCGTGCTCTGCCTGTGACAGCTGTGGGTGGTTTCAAAGTGAACTGCTGTGTAAAAAGCATGTCTAGCAGGACTGCGGGGATTTGATGTTTCCGGCGCAGTCCATGGACGCTTGGCATGAGTGAGTAACAACAGGCACATTGCAGCGCAGACTCCCAGCTGAAGAGGCCCTGCATGGCTGAGGGTGGCGACTGCTTGGGGCTGCTGCATGATGCACAGCTCGGTGCTGTGGGTGCCGACCATCAGGAGGAGTGTACACTGTTGCCTGCTCTTCTGCAAGCTCAGCCAGAGCATGGCTCCTGGTGCTGTGCTGCATGTCAGCGAGATCATTCTGGCAGGGCCCCCTTCAGCATGAGCAGCGCTCCAGCCACACTACAACCCCAAGGCACATCAACAATCTCAATTGCGGGCTGCGGGAAGCATGCCCTGCCACTGCCCCGCAGGTGATCGAGGTGAACGCTGAGCTGCAGACCTGCAGAGTGACAGAGGGGTTGACTGAGGACGCAGTTTCGGCACGCCTGCACCAAGGCAAGCCTCTGCACCCAGCACCACTTGGCCAGATGCAGTGTCGTCCCTGCCTGACTGTCAGTGCCAGTGCAGCTGAGCCACGCTGACTATACAGCAAGCCCTGCACCCAGCACTGCATGGGCAACTGACTTGCAGCCACTGGGCTGGGGACAAGTGTCTGTCTGGGTGAGCACGCCTGCACCAGGGCACCTCCTGCAGCCCTGCCCTTGGCACCGCATGGGCAAGTGTACTGCCTTCCCCTGCCTGAACATGTGTGCCTGCATGCCTGAGCAAGCCTGCACACAAGGCAGGCTCTTGCACCAAGCACTGCGTGGGCCAGCACCTTGCAGCCCTTACACCTGAATGGCCAGCATCTCTTTGGCTTACCACACCTGAACCAGGGCTACATCCTTCACCATGCACAATGTGAGCCAGCACACTCTGGTGCACCTGCCAGAAGTCCACACACTTGTCCTGCCAGGAAAGGTGCGCCTGCCTGCATGCATGCTCAGCACACAGATAAAGGCTGCATTCTAGCTGCTGTGTCTTTCCTCTGAGCTCTGCAGCTCCTCAGCACTGGCCCAGTGCTACTGTAGGCGGGCTGGTACCCCCGCTGTACCTTCACACAAGCCTGCATGGCAGCCCCGAGGCGCGCCTGACAGAGAGCTCTGTGGAGCGGGAGTGGACGCACAGGGTGTCTCAAGTCTTCCGTGCACAGGCAAGGCTTGCTGCTGCACCTGCTCAATCCTGCTGAGGACACTGTGGGAAGCCTTCAAGGGCGTGACAGGGAGCCCTGGTGAACACAGAGGTCGTGCCCCAGACTTCCATGTGCAGACACAATGGTGTCAATCAGCTTGTCCGCACTGTCGCCCGCTTTCCACTTTCCCTTGTCTGGCACCTGACTGAGGAGCCGCGATTGCCACTTGGACATGGGCCCATACGCCAGCCTGGATAGTGCTCAGTGCCATTTGTCTGCGCGGTCAGATGGTAGTCTCACTGTGTGGCAACCTCCTGTAGGTTGGCATCATCAAGCACTACAATGCCAGAGACCCGGTGGAGGGGCTGCTGAGCCATGTCAGGCTGGACCTTGACCTTCCTCCTGATGCTGTCTTCCAACAGGTGACACGCCCTGTTGGTTTAAAGGGCCCCAAGCAGCAAGCCCACACTATATGGCTGGTGCAGGAAGACATGAGGGCTACTTGAATACCTTGTGCTGAAATTGCTGCTTTGACCTCTCCTGCAGCAGATCAGGCAAACTGGTCACCACCAGGTGAAGTGAGGCTTGGGGAGGAGCAGGGTGCAGCGCGCACACCTTCTTGTAACCATCAGGGGTTCTGTGTGCTGTTGCTTTTACGTCAGAGTCCCTTTGAAGCTGTCTTTGAACAAGCTATGTGGGCTGCCCGTTACCAGTGCACCTTGCAAATTATTCTGCACCTCGTGCTTGCTGCATAATTCCTCGAGGAGGCTCAGTCCAAGTGAGATGGCTATGGCAGCGGCTGGCACCTCTGAAGCGATGCCACATCAGGTGCCAGGCTGCCACAGAGGCTTCGCTTGATTATTCTGGACGGTGCAAGGCTTCTGGTGCCACCTTGGTTGCCTGCAGGTATCTGCCTTGCTCCAAAGGGTCATGGCCCCTCTGCACACTGCCCTGGAATCATCTGATCTGCGTGCAGCTGTCTGGCTGTACCAGATAGAGGTCCTGTGACTGTCCACCTGACTGTGCAGGCGTTGCTCTGCCTGCAGGTGTCTGCCTCATCCAGGGACAGGCCAAAGCCGCTGTACATGTCCACTGCCTGTCAGCTGGGCATACACAAGACGCGGGGGGTGCCCTCCCTGCTGGACAGCATCCTGCCCCCAGGTAAGACTCTGCTGTGATGCCTCAGGCCCCCTGCAGTCTGTGCCCAGGCTGGAGGCTCTGCCAGTGTTGCTGCAAGCCCTGCTGCGACACCCCAGGCTTCTGTGCATCACCTTTTTGTGGCGCTTTGGGTGCTGTGGTGCCACTGTCCTGCATCCCTGACTAATGCACGCCACTCCTACGCGGCTGTCTGGTCTATCAATTGCTCCCCGCAGCACGCCTCTGTCCTGCCAGACGGCGGAATGCTCTGCCTTGCTCAGTCCTCAACTGTTCTGCCCAGGATGTCAGGCTTCACTGCACCCAGAGCAGGTGCCCCTGTTCCCTTGGGTTTGACCCTATGTGAGCCATGCCCATTAGGGTATTATGGCTGAATCTGGCCTTGGTACGCGGTTACAACCACCCACCCGAGTCTGGTGGTACATCTCAAAGCTCGTGGCACGTCTCTGCCCGGCTGTGCTGCAGAGAAGGGTCCCCTGGCTGCACGGCGCTGGCTGCGCAGGCTGCTGCTGCTGCCCCCGCCCACTCCTGTGGCCCTGGCCAACAAGACCGCCTGCGGGCTGCTGGCAGGTGGGCCTTGCTGGATTGCTGGCTGTCAAGAGCCCTGTCAGCAGCACTTCACAGAGGCTCCCACCACACTTCGCAGTGGGTGAAGACCATCTAGAGAGTGGCAGCTGCACCTCTTGCTGATGTTCTGCCCTGGCCTGCTAGAAGGTACACGTCAAACGTCACATGGCCGGGACAGGGGCTCTACCATGGAGCTCCTCCCTCTGCATGCCAGTCCTGACCATGCCTCACACAGCCTTGACTTGCACATGGCTTCACCAAATGCTTGCAACTTTCCCTGCTAACTTGAATTTGGCAGTCTCTCAGCGCACTGGTGATGATGATAGTCATCATGGACTGGACGACACCCCTCCAGCAGAGAGAGGGCTGAATCCTGCCCACTGCCCTGCAGGGCTACAGGTGCCTCTGCCCAACTTTGCGGCGGCTGCCTCCCTGAGCACCAGCACCATTGTGCTCAAGCTGCGTGCCCGCGAGGCCAATGAGGTTCTCTTCAGAGAGCTGGCAGGTGAGGCATGCGCCTGCTGCTGCAGTTGTCCGTCTGCAACTGTCAGGTCAGGGCCAGTGCCTCCACAAGATGCCTGCACACGGCGGCTCACAACCTGGCCAAACTGGCTAAGGCGCTGCTTGACTCTGCTCATACAGTCTGCCAGATGGCAGCTCAGGGCTTGGACTAGTAACCCACTTTTTGTACTCAACCAAGGACGAAAAAGATTTTTGGCCCTGCCAGCTGTGGTGTTGCTTGACACTCTTCCCCGTGCTTTGTTTTGGTCAAATGAGGCTGGCATTGGTTACCTGTCTGGCACCTCCTGCTCACAGCTGCAGAGGTGCTAGATACGTCGCTGGCTCTGATCGGTGGTCAATCTGACTGCTGCAGAGGTGCTGGGAGCATCATCTGCCAGGCCTCCCATCACTGTCTGCACATTGTTGCATAGGTGCTTGCATTGTTGCCTGTGTGGGTGCTCTGGTGACCAGCTCCACTGACTGCTGCAGATGTGCTGGCCGCCGTGCAGCTGGCGATTGAAACCCCTGGGCTGCGGCCACTGGCAGCAGCGCTGCTGCCCTCCACGCAGCTGGAGACGGGAACTGCTTTTGAGCTGGATGGGCTGGCCGAGGCATGCAGGTGCGCTGCGTCGAAGCTTTGCATTGCGCAGGCCATGGCTGCTGCCAGCCATGCAGCTCGAGATCAGGGCACCAGGAGATTGATGGCCCAGCAGAAGTGTGAAGGTGGTTGCATTCAGCAGGCTGGCAGGCCTGCTAGCAGCAAAGTCGAGAGGATGCTGAGGGTGCCTTGATGGATTGCCATCTGGCCTGGGGGGTGCTGGGCGCCTCAAAGCAGCTTGCCCTGAAGAAGCGCACACAGGCCTGCTGGTGTCCTGCATGGGGCACCTGCAGCAGTCTTCAGCGCGGCAATCAGCATGACTTGACTTGGTGACATGCGTCGGCTGCGCTGCCCTGTGACTTTCAGCGTGTGCCATTCAAGCCCAGTATGCCAGAGCTGCACATTACGCTCACCACTCTGCAGGCTTCTGTGCTGCATTTTGCAGCAGGCTGCTGAGGTGGGAGCACCCACTGGTTGCTGCAGGTTGGCATTTTGGGTCCAGAGCCAAAGTGCCCCCACACTCAGATAAGTGCAGCCTGTGCTGCAGGCTACTGCTCATGCTACAGGCTGTGTCAAAGGCAGCTCTGGCTGGTTAAGGTGCAGGCCATATGGTAGAAGCTCCTGCCCCAGGTGCAGGCTGTCTTGTGAGCAGGCTCTGGATTGCCAACTCCCACACAGACAGTCCACACATTTGCAAGACAAGCTGCTGCCTATGCCGCAGGCTTAGTCGTGAGCGCATTCTTGACGTAGTGCAGCCAGCCAAGGAGTTTGCTATGCACCCGCCAGGTCTCTCAATGGACTCGGATTGTGATGAGGCCGAGAAGCTGCAATCACCGGAGGCCGAAGAGGTGGGCATCGGTTGTTGCCTCTGAGGCTGCATCCTCCAGGTATACAAGTGCTGTGCCAAAGGCAGATCCAGCATCAGAGACACATCCTGACAAGCCTGCAACCACATGATGCCAAGGATGTGAGCACCAATGTATGGCTTGCTGTGGCATGACTGTGGCATGAGGCTGGAGTCTAAGCAGAGGCTGAGCCAGCCTGCACATAATCTGCACTGGGGCCATCTGAGGGCTGCAATAGACATGCAACCTCTTAGCTCCATCTCCTCATAGAGCCGTCGGACCTTGAACACTCCTCCATTGTGTATTGCTCCTCGAATGGCAAGAAATCGCAAAACAGTGACATGGGGTTGCTGCTTGTGACCCCTACTGCATTGCAATCTGCCTCTCACAGTCGGGAGAATCACCATTGCCGCAGAATCGCAGCTTAAAGGCGCTGGAGAGCCTGCTGCTTGACTGCAAGCACTTCACTGCTGTACACTGCTCAATGGCCCAGAGGTCACCACCCCTGCTATAAGCCAGCAGCACGCAGGAGCTGCTCAAGTGTGACCCCTGTGGCAGGGCACAATGCTCCCTACACGCCCTAAGGTCACCTCTTTTGCTGCAGACCAGTAGGTCAGAGGCGCTGCACAGCCTGCTGTGTCTCTGTGATCTTTGACCCATTGCAGACTGCTACGCATATCCCCAGGGCTGCCAGTATCTGCTGCAGGCCTGCAACATGGAGGTGCTGCACAGTGTGCTGCCTGACTGACCTGCACACCTAGGCTCTTTTTCCATATTCCCAGATGTCATCATCCCTGCTGCAGGCCAGTAGCATAGAGGTGCTGCAGAGCCTGCTGGAGGCCAATGAGCGGTTCAGAGGCAAGGTACAGCAGCAGCATTACGCTGACGAGATGCTACGGGTGAGCAGGTGGCTGCCCTTGCGGGTGTCGGTGCTGGCATGACACAAGTTTATCTGTGCTTCCTTTAGTGCTTGCTGGCAGGCTGCGTGTGCCTGATCTCCTTTTCTGTGTTGAAGTGACAGCTCTCCAGGACTGGCGCAGCACGCATGATCCTGCTGTCTGGGGCTTCATGCTGTGGCTGGCGCTGCACATGTCTGCACTGCAGCAGTTTGCCTCCAAATGTTGATTTTGGTGTCCCTTGCGCCCATGCCCGATGACAGCAGGCCTCGGCCTGAACTTGGGCTGTGATCCCAGATGCAGAGCCTTGCCCTGCTCCCAATTGGTACTGAACAAGGTAGGTCAGCAGATGGAGCAGCACCGCCCACCCCCCTCACCGCACCTTGATTCAACTGTCTGGGCTGCCTGCCTGAGGAGAGACCTCTTTAGCCATGGAGCAGGAGTGCATTGCACTGCCATGCAAATGCTGTCAGCAATTGCAGAGTTTGCAGGCCTCCCGTGCCTCTTGATGCAGGTAGAGGCAGCAGGTGAGCGGGTGGAACAGGAGTTGACTGGAGCCCTGGCCACAGTTGATGACTACGCCCACAGCAGCGACATGCGCAGCCTGCGCCCCAGCCTAGTCTACGACCCGGTGAACAATGCCGTGTGGATCAAATTGCCCAAGGGCTCTCAGGTGAGGCGCCTGCCTGCCGATTTGCTTACAGGTCCGTTGGGGCTTGCAGCTGCCCCTAAGTAATGCACACAATAGCCAGGGTGCAATACCCAGTCTTAGCACCCTGCCAGCGCCTGCTGAGGCTCCATTTTTGAACCGGCACCGTCCCTGAAACCGCAGCAGCGAGTTGTTGCGGAGTGCAGCTACCTGAAGCCGCTCCTGCGGGCCTGTGTCCATACTCAGCTGACAAGGCTACCCACTTAGGCCTGCCCAGCTCTTCCAGACCTGTCCATCTGCCTCTGGCAGCCAACCCAAGCTGCCCTTCTGTGCGCTGCAGACTGCGGCCAAGGCCACTCAACTGGGCCTGCACCACCCCCCGGACCGCAACGGCAAAGCCGTCACAGACAAATTCTCGACCCCTGATCTGGATGAAGCTCTGAACGCCTACCGCATTGCCTGCGATGAGGCACGGGCTGCTGTGCGAAGGCAACTGCGGCAGTTAGCCACGGGCCTGCAGGTGGGTGCACATATATGCCAGCCTGCCTTGAAGTACGTCTGACTGCGGTCGTGTCAGGCCGCTTATGTCACAGGACGGAGCTTTGCCGGTTGCTCGCACTGGGACAGTGTGCACCTGCAGTGATGTGTGCACCACCCTTAGGCTGCACCTCAGAGTGCTACATGATTATTGTTACAATTGGCCAGCCGGTCCTTTTCGCAGCCATCGGGCGCTGCCGTGCCCCAGCTGCCTCTGCTTTCACAGAGATATTGCGCCGCCTGGTCTACCTCACAGTCTGGGGCTACCACAAATCCCCTCTTGTGCCAGCTGCCCTGAACTTGTCTGCAAATGGCCCTGCCTCTCTGCCCTTGCAGCACTTCGTCTGTGCCTGGACCTGTGCACCTGTGACATCTGCCCTGAACCTTTGAGCTTCACTCAGCCTGCCCATGCAGGCGTCCCTGCCCCAGATTGTGGGAGCCTCCACCTTTTCTGTGGTGGCAGCTGCTCTGGAGTCCCATGTGAATGAGGCGCGCCGGCAGGCGTGGTGTCTGCCTCAGCAGCTGGAGAGGGGTGGGTGCTCTACAGCTGCCTGCCAGCTTGATGCCACAGCTGGTGCTTTGCTGGATGCCTAGCTCGAATGGGGTCCACTGAGTCGGTTTTGAGGCGCCTGACCTTCGGCATGAGATGGCAGTTCAAAGTGCCTGCGAAGTGACTCTTTATTTACTGCGGTGTGTGCACAAATTCAGAAGCAGTCCTGACTGCAGCCACCCGGCCCACACAGATCCAGCGTTCTGGACTGTGCTTGCTACTGACCTGTCTCAGCAGCTGGATGGAGCTCATACTGCTGAGGCTGTGCCAGAAGCCATGATCTGAAGGCAGCCCTCCAGCCCTCATGTGGATCACAGCATGTGGTGTTGACAGAGTGGGGTGGGCTGTCACTGTGCTGCAGTGCCTGCATGCGGCCCGCTCCTGCACCAATTGAGTGTGATGGGCATCTGGCCAAGTTGCCTTGGATCACCCCTGCAGCTTGCACGACTAGCTCATCTGCCTATAAGTTCTGAAGGCAGCCCCAGCGCCCCAGCAAGTGGCAGGCGCGTCGCATTGGCCCTCCCTTCTGTGATGCCCATTTTGTGGTGACAGTTCATAGATTGCCGCAGGGCCTGAAGGCAGCCCCCCGACCGCCATGCAAATCACAGGCATGTGGCCATATTGGCTGGACGGGCGGAGCCCTGCCACCGTCAGGAACACTTTTGAGATGTCGTCCATGTTCCTGCTCACAGGTGAGCTGGCACTACATTGCTGTCAAGTTCAGTCTGGAAATGTTCATGGTGGATCCAGCAGGCTTGAAGAAGATTGCTAAGGTGTGAGCGGTCACCGTTTCATCTCCTAAGATGCTTTGCTAATGGTGAGCTTTCCAAGGGATGGTCAGCCATTTGGCATGCTGCAGTTGTTTTAGGCTCCAGAGGAGTTGTAATTCTTGCTCTTGCTGACTGTCAAGCCACGACAGTGTGTACCAGCAGCGGAGCGGCCAGCGATGCTGACGACCCTGTTGCCATGCAAATATAGTGTGTTGAGGGAGGCCACTGCTGCTGACCAATTGAGTTTCGCTGACCGATTGAGGCCACTGCAGCCTTGGACACTGTCAGTGCCATATCATCAGAGACGGAGTGGCCGCGCGACCCAAGACTGCATCTCAAAGCAGCCTCACCTTCCCCTGCCACCAGCCTACCTTCAGCAGCAGCAGGTGTCTTCATGGCCAGCGCACACAGTCACAAGATCGTGAACCCCCTATGCCACCTGGTTTTGTATCAATTGAACATCACCGTGTGCTCTGCATCTGCAGGACCCAACATGGCAGGCAAGAGCACTGTGCTGCGCAGCACCTGCGCGGTGGCCCTGTTAGCGGCCTGCGGCCTGCATGCCCCCGCGCAGGCTGCGACTGTGCCATTCACTGATGCCTTCATGCTGCGCAACTTCTCGGCAGATTCGCCCCTGGAGGGACGTTCCTCATTTGCTGTGGAGATGCATGAGATGAGGTGGGCATTGCTATGACTAGCAGAGCAGTCAGCTTGTGTCTGCAAGCTGAACTGTGTGGGGCTCCGTTTGTGGTGGTCAGGCAATCAGCTGGCTATGCACGTAGCAAGGCCTGTTTGGGTATTTTGTGCAGCAGACTCAAGGAGCACCTAAGGATATGCCATGAGGGCTACCAGCAATTAGTTGTGGTGTCGGTGCATGAGCTCGGCCCTTCTCGTGTCTGGTGAGGCTCAGCATGTGGGCGCTGTCGTTACGTGCTGCAGGACTTTTTGTTTTCTTTGCGGATCTTCTGAGGCAGCTTTGACAGCTCAGTCCGCCTCACAGTGGTGTTCCCACGCAGATATGTGCTGGAGGATGTCACACAGAACTCTCTGGTGCTGGTTGATGAGCTGGGTAAAGGGACAGAGGTGCGGGCAGGGTCAGCCATCGCTGCCTCCATGCTGGAGCAGCTGGACGCCACTGCCTGCAGAGGCATCTTTGCAACGTGAGTAATGCTTCAACTGTGGCCCAGACCTTCCGGGAGAGCTGGCCTGCTTGTGGCCATTGGATGCTTTGGAACTTGCATTCGCTGGTGCGGTGCCTGTCTGGCAGCAAGTCTGTGCATTTGTACATCTTGCAGGATCTTGGCAGTGCAGTTGCTGAGCCTCTGCCAGGCAGGACCCTTTTAGGGTGCTGGGCAGACTGCGCTGCCCCAGATGCAGATGCAGATGCCTGCCAGCAGCTGTTGGACGTGTCTCTGAGGGTCCCATGTTGTTGTGTGCATGCATATGCTGGTGCTGGTTGCAGTACAGAATGGCAGCTCCTGTTTGCATCTGCATGTGCAGGCACCAGCCGTGGTGCTGCTGTGGCATCAAGTTGTACTGGCAAGTCCATGCCCAGCTGAGCCCCTACAACTAACAGGAGCTGTCCTGGCTGTCTGCAGGCACCTGCACCAGCTGATGGACATGCCTCTAAGAGCGCCCGCCATGCTGCCTATGTGCATGGAGACGCGGGCAGTCTCGGCGGCCCAGAACGCAGCTGTCTCTGCCCGCCTCAGCGAAAGCGTGGGGGCTGACATAGGGGACGTTGCGCAGCACCAGCACCAGCTAGGTGGGCTGGCAGTGCAGTGCATCACAGTACTGGTGCAGTTGAGGCAGAAACGTCACTCGCTGTTCTGCAAGCAACAGGGACGTCGCACAGCACCAGCAGTAGCTGAATGGTCTGGGATGCCATGCACTACAGCACTGCCTGGGCTGCAGCATCCATGTCACTAGCTGCTGTGCGTTGGCAGCCAGGAGCATGCCTGCAGCCAGAATGCATCAACTGCTCTGAGCCAGCTTGCCACACCTTGCTTGGCACCTGTTGGTGCAGGCATGGGCGGGCGGGTCCCCACCTGGCGCATGGTCCCGGGGAGCAGCACGGAGAGCCTTGCGCTGGATGTGGCCCTCCAGTGTGGCGTGCCCCTGCCGGTCATTCAGCGGGCAGCCGAGTTGTGGAAGGTGGGTCAGCATGGCCGGGGAGCTCATATTTCTTCCCAGTGTAGGTCCAGACAACTGCTGTTCCTGCCCGTCATCCAGCAGGCAGCTGAGTGGGGTTGGCATGCGCTCTGTCAAAGCACAGGTTTGCATGCTTCAAGTGCGCAGAGGGCTGTGTCTGCTGCCCCCTAGCTGCAGCTCCATAACCTCTCTGCACACCATATGGAGCTGCAGCCAGTCAGTCTAAGCATTGTCTTCATGCTGAGACAGTGATGCTTTCATCAGTCTGCTTGTCAATTGTGCTCTGTTCACAGCCTGTCAGCCTGCTGCAGGCTGGCCTCCCCATGTCCACAGGCTGGTCGTCTTTCAACACTAGTGGCGAGCCGAACCCACAATGGCAGCTTCAGCAAATTGATGATGCAAGCGCGGTCAGTATCCTGCGATTGGCCAACTGCCCTATTGCATACTGCACGCCGTTTGCAGGTGGCTTGCTGCTGCATGCTGCAGACTTGCATGCAGCAACACACCGACATTGAGGCTTAGCTCATCATGCCAAGCAGTCTAAACCATAGAGATGTGCCGCAGGTCAAGTTGCTTCGGTAATGTCTGCATGTACAGGCACCCAACCAGACAGGGGCCCCCTCCCCTCCTCAGATCCCTCAGCTTCAGATAGATGATGCAGCAGGTGTTCTGCGCCATGTCGCTGAAACCATGCTGGCCGCCGAGTCTTCTGTAGATCAGAATGAGCCAGACCAGCAGCTGGAGCGCAGTTCAGGAGCCCCAGCTGCCAGCAAGGCTGCCGCTGCCTGTCCCAACGGCAGCCAGGGCTCGAGCCAGAGCAGCCCCAATGGCTCTCTGGCATCCGCTGCCTCCGCTGGCACAGCCAGCACTGGGCTACTCAGTGCAGAGCACTCAATGGCTGATGAAAGCCAGGGCAATGGGGCTCACATCAAGCTGCACTACCAGATTGTGAGGGCTGGGCAGGTGCCCCCTCCCTCCACCGTGGGCTGCAGCTGCATCTATGTTCTGCGGCGCAGCGATGGGCGCTTCTACTGCGGGCAGACCGACAACATGAAAGGTGGGCTGGCAGCTAGGCCATCAACTGTTGCAGGTGTCAACTTCCATGATGCAATCACCAACGGCATGTGCTTCCACTGTAGGCAGATAAATAGCAAGGTGGTGACCATCAGTCTTTGCATTTGCCAGTTCCTCGGCTGCGAGTCTTAGCCAGAGGCGCTTCCTGTGCACGCAGAGGGGACAAACTGAAAGGTGGCCATGGGTCATCACATCTGCCAAATTTCACCTGCTTAGTCAAAAGCGCTCTACAGCAGCTAGCTGTTGGCACTCGAGGTTTGCAAAATGTCCGGCATACTGTCGCAATGAGGCCAGCCTGACGTACCCATCAACCTCCAGCTTTGAGCATTCGGTGGCATGGCGCGCTTGCACCTGCTACGAGCATCGTCACATTGTGGGGGTTTTGCATTTGCGTTGTGCCCTGCCTGCTGCCCGTGCTGCGACTGGACCCTTGTGATGCTACTGGCTGCAGGGCGGCTGACAACCCACAGGAGGGGCGGGAAGATCAAGGGAGGGCCAAGCCTGGAGGCAGCCTATGTCATTGTGCCAGAGTGCAGTGATGGGCAGAGTGCAGCCCGCATGGTGGAGGCACAAGCCATTCAGGTGTTTATGCCTGTCAGCTGCAGGCTGCCCTGCAGACAAACTGAAGGCACAGCCTCTGCCCCTGTGGCCTGCTAGTGTTGCCCTGCTGAGTCACATAACTGATGGAGCACCTTTGTAAGTGCAGGATCTGCTGCCTGGCACCTGATTGCCTTGCAAAAGCAGGCTACAGCAGGAGCTACACCTGATGCTATGTGGCTGCCAATAGGGCCACTTGTGGCAGAGGTGCCTTCTTGCTATCCAGCTAGAGAGTGCTGTGCTGCTGATGCAGGCACTGCAGGCTGCTGGCTTCCCAATGATCTCGGTCAATGACGCCCGCAACAAGCGTGCACCCGTCAAGCGTAGCATTCCACAGGCAGCAGCTGTTTGAAATGATAGTATGATGCTTTTCAGGAGATCTGGCAGCCCAATGAAAGCTTGCCCTCTGTGCTCCTTCCCCTCCTTGAAAGCTGCAGCTGTAGCTCTCATGAAATCTTGCAGGTGTTTTATGTTCAGGTCAGTTCAGTGAATTGTTCAGTGTTCACCTGAGGTGACACATCCTCTGGAACATTAACATGACAAGCATCATGGAAGAAATGGGCACTTTCTAGCTGTACTGTTGAGCTGCCAACAAGAAACAAGCGCATTTCCTTGGGTTGAATATTCTTCACCTCAGAGATGGAACATGACCTTGATAGATTTGGTGACCTTGGCATTCAGGGCGGTGTCAAACCCCTTGGCGACTTCATCAGCTGAAAAGCCAAACCTGTGGGTGATGAGGGGTTCACAATTGATTGCACCCTGCTCCAGCAGTGACAGACACAGAGGGTATGTGTTGGTGTACCTGCACAGTGGAGAGCAGCCATAAGCCTTTAAGAGCCGATCAGGAGGTTGCAGCAAGGTGCTGCTGCAGTCCCAGTGCCACAGACCTCTGATCAAGGGTTGAGACAAAGCCATTACGTCTACGCCTGAACAAGTCCACGTCAGCCTGAGGGGTCGCTTCACACTCCACCACATCGCGGGGCACAGCTGATTGGGTTGTTTGCAGTCCACAGCACCAGCAGCAGCAGGGCTCACCTGAACATGCCCAGCACATTGGCCTCCTTGAAGACGGCCTGCATGATGGGGACGCAGCACCGCTCCTGACCCAGGCCAATGATGCCTATGGTGCCCCCGGGTGCCACTGCCTCCAGCGCAGTCTGCACAGCAGATGCTGCAGCACTTGTGCAACAGCTGGTGAGGATGTCTGTTGCAGCCCCCTGCACGGCAAAAGCCTGCATTTGCAGGCTGCAATGGTGTCTGGTGCGGCCTCGGACTCAGCCCTGCAGGCAGAGGCAGACAGCATGTGAGCATGCTGCCAATGTGCCAAAGTAGGGCTGCCCAGCAGGCTGCCTGCACTCTGAAAGTTGCTGACCTCAGCATTCCCTGCACACCCAGGCTGAGTGCAGTGTGCACAGCAGGTCACACATGGCTGAGCAGCACCTGGCAGCTGGAGACCACATAATCGCCCACCAATGAGCCAGGCAACAGCTGAGATGGACAGCTGAGCAACACATGGTGCATGACAGGCCTGCTGGCACACTGCTGGCAGGCAGCCACCACCTGCACATGCTTACACATGTGCTGTCAGTGGCTCCCCAGGCAGTAGCAAATGTCACACAGCTGAGCACGGCAGCCTGCCAACCAACCCGTCCAAGCAGAAGTGACAACTCTTCAGGAGCAATTGTTGGTGGCCGCATGCTTGCGGTCACATTTATAGACATGCAGTTGCATGGTGAATCCGTGCCCTAACACCAGCTCTGCCCAGCGCAGGGCCATGAAGCACTCACGCAACCCTCCAAACTCACGCTGGTGGTGCTCCCAAAGGCCAAGCAGTCAAGGATATGTCCGGCTTCTCCAACTGTGACATGGTCAGCATTGATGCACACACAGCTGCATGGTGTGCCCTTCGTTCAACCCTAGACCCACCCGACCCAGTCGCTCGCAAACACCAATGCACCCATCACAAGTTGCGCTGATGGTGCTCCTAAGCCTACGCAGTCACGCCGTAGTGAACGATATAAGTTGGCATTGACACACATTCAATAGCCCATGCACCAACCCCAGATCCACCAAACCCAGCCCTGTCGAGGACCAATGCATCCTCAATACTCACGGTGATGGTGCTCTCAAAGCCTGCACAGTCAATGATGATGTCGGGCCCTGCTGAGCCAAACACATCCCGCACAGCATCAATGGCTGCTTCTGGGCTCTCGTTTGCGCTCAGGTCAAGCACATGCTTGGCGCCAAGCTCCTGGGCGACGGACAGGTTGTCAGGGCGGATGTCAGCCACAGCTATCGAGCTTGCGGCAAATGCTTTAGCCGCAGCAGTCACCATGAGGCCTGCAGGCAGAGGGTGTGGGCTGAGGTCAAGGGTGAGCCTACACTGCTTCAAGTCGCATGGCGACTAGAGCAAAATGCATGGCCCTGATGTAGACCATAAAACCTGCAGCCAGAGATGCAAATTGCACAGACCGGCACCTTTGGGCAAGCTATGGTATCAGAGGTGATGATGAGACCGTAGAGCCCAGCAACAGGGCTGAGTCATGCGCCTGAGCACAGACCTGGCACCCACAGCGGTGGCGCAAGGCAGAGTAACAGGGCAGAAGCCACTCAGTCACGATGTGGCCCATGCAGCCTGTGTGAGAGCTCAGCAACGCTGCCATATCCAGTGGCAGAGCAAGGCAGAGTGGGATTGGGGGTTGGGGGCCGGGAGGGTGGGTAGGATGGCGTCAGCAGGCAGAGACAGACAGGTGAAGGTCAGCTGCATTGCCACTGCCCTGCTCACCGACAGGGCCGCAGCCAAGCACTGCCACCTTCTTTCCTGGCGCCACACCAGCTCTCCGCACAGCATGCACTGCAGGCAGCATTTGACAGGATCACCGGTATGAACAGCAAGCGTGGGGGCGGCTCGTGACTTGTGACACTGTCAAGGATTGCAATCAGCAGTGCATGGGACGCACTGCCATCAAGTCACTCAGATCTTGCAGCCCTGCAAAGGCCATGTTGGTAATAACACTGCCTGCATGCCCACATACATGTCAGGCTGGCCCCAGCTGCACCTACAAGCCCTCAAGCCCAGGAAGAGTAAAAAGACCAAAGCCTTGCCTGCGTTGGAGAGGGGCTCCACCATGGCACCCTGCTCATACGTCAGGCTGTTTGGCATCTTGAAACAGAAATCTGCACAGAGCCCGGCAGCAGTGAGCGGGTGTGCAGCACACGATGCATGGGGAGTGCTGCAGACGGCGGACGTGCTCCTGGGATGCCTGCTGTGCTCAACAGTGACTCTGAAGACAGATGGCGTGGCAGCACAGTAAGAGCACTGTCCATCCAGCCACGCAGCACACACCAGAGATGGACTGATGGAGTGTGCACAGCAACACACTGGCAGGGGCAGCCAAGCAGCGCAACAGCACGCTTGGAAGAGACAGATGCACGGGCCAAGGCAACGCACCAGCAGGGTGATCAATGTATTTACAGAGGGCTCCATGTACTGGCGGAGTCGAGAAGAAGCGTGTGTCTGCCAGGTTGTACCTCCCCTCCCTGCAGGCACGAGGGTTTAGGTGTCAGGAGTTGGTGTTGAGGGGTTACCACTGGGGGCCAGACACTGTTTGTGCAGGGTTGCGGTGCAGGTCAGAGCTGCCCAGCTGAAGCAGCCAGGCCTGCCATTGGGCAAGCATGCAGGAGGTGCGCACAATGGCCGTGGTTGGGCCACACTCAGTAGGCTATGCATGCAGAGGCAGACACAGCCTCCTTGCATATGCTGGCAGGCAGCAATGATGTCATGGAAGGCACACAAGGCGAGAGGCGGTAGTTTTCAGGGAGCACTGGTAGAAAACAAACCCCAGAGCATCAGTCCTAGCTTGTCAACAGGGACCAGCAAGTGAGAACTGCATGTCCTGTGCTTGCAGCCTGGGCAAGATCGGCAGCCCCAGGAGGCACTCAACGTTCCAGACGTCCCCAAGACAGCGGCAGCCTGTGGGCACAAGCTCTGCTGCAGCAACATTGGCAGCCTGCCCTCTGCATGTGCAAGCGACGGCTGTGGGTCCTTTGAGCATACCACATCACATCACCTGGCATATTTATTACCCCAACAGGGGAGCTGAGGTTCCAACGCTACCCTGTCGCCAACCTGCATCAGTGGAAAAGCTCTGACTGCATGCTGAGCATGCTGAGCCCTAGGACCGGTCCATAGCAGGGACAGGCACCAGCCGGCCAAGATGACGGTAGGGACTCTGCGCGNNNCCCCCCCCCCCCCCCCCCCCCCTGCACTTATGCTGCTGCTGCAGGCATGGGGACATCGCCGACGCACTCCTACCTGCAGATCTGTGACGTCTGCCCCCAGCCCAACCACCTCCCTGCACCAGATCAGAGCCTCTGCAATGTGCTGCCGTGCCTGCTGCAGGTGCGCCTGGGTGAGTCAGAGGCCAGCACAACTGCAGAGCATCAGTCTTCTCTGCCTCACCCAGCAGACTCGTGACCAATCACCATGGGAGCCGTCAGCACAAACTTGCCAATGCGGCCCTGCAAGGACAATACATGCATGAGCCACATGCTGTCTCAGCAGTCAATACGTTTCAGCAGTGCAGCAGACCTTCTCAAGGAAATGCACATCTGAGCCACAGATTCCAAGTGCTTTTATGGCAATCCTGACATGTGTGGGATGTAGCTGCTCTGCAGGCCATACAGGGATTCTCAGAGTGCTGCAACAATTGTGGCACAGCGTGTCCATCATGCATGGACCCCCAAAGTGTTGCATCAGAAGCTTCACAGCCTGCTAATCATTTATGCACATGCAATACAAGCTATTAGGTCTGCAATCACCTGCCAGGGGATGGTTTTCGTATCTAAGATCATGAATGCCATGTAAAACAGCAGCAGGGTTTTCGAAATGCTCCACATCCTGTACAGGTGCTGGCACAGCACTGAAGTGTTTGGTCAAAGTCAAGCAGGCTGCTCTCAAGGGATCTCCAGACTGCAGCAGGCCCCTACAGCCCCTCACAGCACCCAGCAGAGCCATAGGGGGCAGCTGGTCAATGCCAGAAGGGGAGAGGACATCATGTAGATTCTCCGAGCGACTTTCCAGCTGTAAGCCGGGTCGAGCGATTGCAAGCTGACGTGTGCATCGCTCTGCAGTACTCAACAGAATTGAAGGACTCTGTACTTCCACTCGAAATGCTTCACCGTGGGCTGGCAGCTGGGGAGCGTGGTCGGGGAGCCCGTCCTCAGCGGCAGCATTCTGGCATGCAGCCAGGTATATTGCAGGGCAAGGTGGCAAATGTCCAATCCCTGGCCGCCCCCAGGCTGCCCACACAGCAGTGCAGATGGCTGAGGGATCAGTCAGCACCCCGTCCCTGCTCCTTCAAACACCCGGGAGGCAGTACATGCCATATAAATGCTGCTGCACAGTCAGCTCTTGGCAGCAAGCTGCATTTTCAACCTGTACACCTGCCAGTTCAAGCCCAGATAGCCAACAGAAATCACAGGCGGAGCCCAGTGTGCGCAGCAGCACAGACCACCAGCCCTAGCAGCAGCTCAGATACAGCGCAGGCAGCTGTGGGGCCCAGCTCAGCTCCTTTGGGGGACGCAGACAAGAACAACCTGCTCTGGGCGCGGGTGAGCTGCCTCTGAGCGCAGTGCGCGCAGTGCTGCTGCAGCAAGATGCCTCTGTGGGCATGATGCTCAGCTAGGCTCGCCAATGCTGCTGGATGGGTTGCAGTGCACGCTATTTCATCTGACACAAGTGCTGTGAGGCCCGTCTGCTTTGTGGGTGGAGTGAAAGAGCTAGCTGTGCAGCAAAGTGCCCGTCTGAGGTGACCTGCGCGCTGCGTCGGCAGACACACATTGCCCTGCAGGCTCGCTCGTGTGTCTAGGCATGTTGCAAGTCCACAATGTGCAGCTTCATCCCACCCAGGCCTTCTCAACGCCTGTCTGCGCTGCAGCTACCAGCAGCCAGTGCTGCCTCCTCTATCTGCTGCTGATGACCGCACTTCTGCATGCTGCCTGCAGCTGTCCAGGCACGGTCACCTGCGATTGCAGGGCTCTCATCTTCTCCTCTGCACTGCAGCTGTGGTTCCTGTCCACGTCTGGCGCCGTGTGCTTCGTGCTGCCCTTCCTGAACCTGTACTATGCCAATGTCCTGGGCTTCAGCAGCGCGCAGATCGGCCTCCTGGGGGCGCTCAAGCCCTGGATGGCTATTCCCTTTGGTGAGCAAGTGCAGTGACCTGTGCAGGTGTGCCAAGGGTATGTTGCTGACAGAGAAGACTTATGCAGGGGCTCTCAAGCCCTGAACACTCATCTTCCAGCTGATGTGTGTACGTTGGACAGACCTCCCGCTGTGACACAAAACACTAGCATGCCAAAGTCAAACTTGCCATTGCCTGCAGGCAACTCCTGCACTTTCTGCATGCTGCTGGCAGGGCACCATCGCTTTGCAGGCAGCCATCTGCCTGCTCCCTGCTGTTCAACAGGGATGATGCATGCAGCTTGTGGGCAGCACCAAGCTCACGCTTTCTGCACATTGCTTGTGCGCAAAGCATCAATTAATGGTCAAGCTGTGGGCCAGCCCAGCCAGCGACTCACAGGCCGCTGGTGCTAACAGCCAGCGCCTGCACAGGCTCTGTACCTGCGCTGTGCTGCCTGCCCGTAAACTGTAGGTCAGCCTGCTGACTGCTCACAAGCAGCCGGTGCCACAGCCAGTCCCTGCACTGCGCCCACATCCGACAGACATTGCCGGCAAGCCAGCAATGCCTGCAGGCAACCTGTGGGCCAGCCTGGCAGACAGCACCAGGAAACATCGCCTGATCCTGATCGCCTTCTGGTGCATCTCCACCTGCACTCGCAGCGGCATGGGGCTCGCGATGTGCGGCTCATTTGGGGCCCAGCTGGCGCTGTCTCTCATCACGGAGGTGAGCTGTTTGCCTGGCCTGGCATGGCTGCATCGGACCTGCACACGTGACAGCATGCGGCCAACAATGCAAGCCTCTGACGGGGCGCAGCTGGCACCTTTCCTAATGTCATACTTGCTTGACACCAGCCTGGCATGATGTCCACATGCACCAAGGGAAGCCTGGGCTGTGCCTGGTCCCCTCTTTTGGTGCCATTCCTGTGTCGATTCTCATGGCATGGTTGGCATCGGGCTCCATGAAGCCTTGCATGATGTTGTTCACAACTGCACAACTCGAGGCACTGACACAGCCGTCAATGTCTTGTTGCTGCATGCATGCATGCAAGCGGAGGGCATTTTGGCCAAGTATCTTGCTTGCAGGCAGCTACCAAGGTGACGTGTTGCAGCGATGTGTTGCTGCTTGCAGGCGTTTGCATCACCAGTGCCCATCATTGCAGACGCTGCAGTCATGGCCTCTGTGAAGAATGTGAGTCCCAGACGTCTTGCATACCTAACACCGGCACCTGTGCCTGGCGGTGCCTGCATGCTTTTGGCCCAATTTGCGCAAGCTTGTGTCGTGCTTGCCTCGCTACGCTGCATGGCTTTAGTGTGTCCTCCTGCTGATTCTGCTGTCCTGGTGGCGAGCTGGCGCAGCCTAGGCGGTGGGGCTGTCTTGGCTCATACATGCTGACTGGTGCGCAGAAAGGTACTCCGCCACTGCACTGCAGGAGGGAGACTATGGCAAGCAGCGCATGTTTGGCGCCATTGGGTAAGACACCGCTTGTCAGATCCTGAGGGTTTTGCAATGTGTGCTGGAATGCGTGCTGGGATAGCATACTTAAAATGCAATGTGTGCTGGAATGCGTGCTGGAGTGCAGCCTGTGTGCCCTGCACGCCAGCCAGCCTGCTTAGCTGCCTGTGTGAGTTTGCTTCATTTGCTGCAGATGGGGCGGCACCAGCGTCTTTGCAGGCCTGCTGGTGACCAACTATGGCCTAAAAACTGGGTTTGTGGCCTACTTCCTGGCTTCCATCATTGCCCTGGGGCCCACAGCCATGCTGCCTGTCCAGGTGAGACTCACCACATGTCTCAGGAAAGGGCCAGCTTCAGAGGGGAGAGCATGGCTTGCCTGCACAGCCAGTTCATCAGGATGGCCCTGGTGTTGGTAGTCTGGCCTCCACTATTGTCCTGGGCCTGACAAACATGTTGCCTGTCAAGTTTGTGCAGCATCTCTTAGCACTCCCCAAGACGCAGATGGTAACAAGGAAGCACATGTATACACAGCAATGTCACATGCCCTTGGTCGCCAATCCCGTCCTAACAAGCAATTGATTATATCAGATTGCTAGGTCACTGTCTTGATCTGAACCTCACAGCCATGCTGCCTGTCTGAGGGTATTGCTGCATGGAGACACCCACAGCGCTGCCTTAACCAGGTTCATGGACACTAGCTGCAGGTGCAAGAGCAGGCAGGGCAAGCATGTGCAGAAGTGCACAGTTTGCATGCTTGTGGCCACTTTGTTGAGTTGGATGGCTAGCTGATTATAGGGTCTCCTGCAGCTACAGACTGGCTCAAAGCAAACAGGCAGCTGCCTGACTTTTGCGGCAGACACTGTACAAGCATCATGGCGAGAGGCCACTGCAGTGTGCAGCCTTCTATGAACGTTGCAGTCATCGATGGGGGTGACTGTCTGTCAGTCGTGCAGCACTGTGCAGCTTGCTGACCATGCCTGGCTGTTGCTGTGGTCATTGTACAGGGCCCAGAAGGAGGGTGGAGCTGCAGGTGCAGCGGCCAAGTCCTGATGGCGCCCATGTGCTGCTTGCAGGGGATCCTCAAGCAGGACCTATCAGCAATAGCCTGCATGCATGCACCATGGTCCGACTGTGGTGTTTCAAGATTGCAACCTTGCCTGGCCTCACACAGACTCCATCAGCTTGCCCTTGCCGCACAGAGCTGGAATGTTACTGTCTGCAGCAAATCAACAAGGACCCTGGCTGTGCTACTGCAGTCGCTTTACAAAAATCAGGAGGAGGACGATCTAGAGCAGCAGGCTGTTGGTAGCAATGGCCAGCAGCACAGCAGGGGCAATGGCAAGCCTGCTTTGGGTGGGAATGGGCAGATGGGTAGGTCCTGGCTGCCAGCCTATCCAGGCTATTGTCTGGGTGGCAGCACCTGCCACTGCATGACAACCTTGCTGTGTTTGTGGTGCTTGCCCGCAGAAGGTGTGCTACCACAGCACTGACTGCCCTGGGGTGGTTGTCGGGGCTTGGCTTGTAACCAAGACGTCGTCAGGTCTGCCTTCGACAGCAGGCTGCCCAGCAGCTTGTGTCTTGGGGGGCTTCGGGAGCTGCCACAAATCAGAATGCTGCTCACCTCTTTGGCCTCAGAATTTAGGCTCCACCCCACTCATCAGCCTCTGTAGAGATGCTGCATGTGTGGCTACAGGGGTTGCCATGCAGCAGAACAACGCACAGCCCTTTGGCCTGAGGAACAGGCTGAGTGGGAGCACCCCTGGCGGCGGCGAAGTGAGCGGCGCAGGTGATGCCCGGGTTTCTCAACGTAACTCACCTTGCTTGATGCCTGCAGCTGAAGACCCAGTAGCCCTTGCTGTTAGAGAACTCACAGCAAGCTCTATGACAAGCATACTGCCCCCAAAATAGGGAACGCCTCCTGTGCCTCGACAGACTTAGCACGCAAGCTGCATTGTCCCTCTACTGCCATACTGCCACCCTGCTGAGCCTCCAGCGCGTTCTTCGGCAAGCGGCCTGCAGACCGCTTTCCAATACGGCTGTAGTCATTCGTATCGTGGTCAGAATGCATGAGCTTTGTGCTGCAACTGGCTTTAAAGGTGCTCACCTGCTCAGTGTCCTGCACATCACCGCCGGCAGCACATTGTTGTCTGGACCCTGCAGGCAGTTGCAGATGTCTCCATGCAGGTACTGGTTATCAGCCAGACCTGGCAATGGCTGTGGCAGAGGGTGTGACTTAGCTGCTCATCAGCATCTCTTTACATCAGTTTGTGCACTCACAGGCAGGCAGAACTCCATGGTATAGGGTCAGACTCGGCAGTGGCTGTGGCTGTGTGTGACCCAGCCCCTAGTCCTCACCATGTCACTTACCACATCCAGCATTCTGAAAACGTGTTCTGCTGCAGACGGTCAGTCTGGAGGCGGCAGCGATTTTGCGATGGCCATGGCTGAGAGCGTGACCAAGCCTCTGATCAGCATGTATGAGACCCTGGAGGAGGACTGGGAATGGGAGTCGGGGCAGAAGGCCAGCCGCGGGCAGAAGCGCAGAACCCTGCTGCAGACTGCCTCAGCACAGGCCTGGGACCTGTCTGCCATGTCGTGAGTAGCATTGCCTGTTCTGAATGACCAGGGGTCACAGTGCCAGGCAGCTTCATGTCCAGGGGGCCATCACAGAGCCACCTGGCCTGCTGGCTCATCAGCCTCCACGTAAAACCTGCTGCAGTTTTAAGGCCTTGGCTGGAGGTCTGCGCTGTGCCTAGCAGAGAGATTCATACATGGACCCGCAGGTCTCTCATGCGTGCACGCCTCTGCCTCAGCTGGCACCACCTGGCAGGTGTGGACCAACCCCATGGTTCCCTCTCCCCAGCCTGCAGTCACGCTTTGGCAACCTTCTGGCATGTTGCCCAGCGCTTCATGGCCCAGGGTCTTCAGCTAGCGTCAAGCCAGCAGAAACGTCTGGGGGCTGCAGGCACCCCCTGGCAGATGTGGCGCCCCCCCAGACAGCAGGGCTGCTGTCGCTGGAGGAGGATGAGGACCTGCCAGAGTCGGGCATGAAGTTCCAGCAGAAGGCCTCCAGCCTCAGCTTCCTGGAGGCATGCAAGGTAGGGGAGCAGTACGTCCAGCCCCGCTCAATGCACAGGCTCCAGGCAGGGAGAATGGGAGAGAGGATGTAACGACGAAAGGATGCTAGGTGTAGGGTGGCTGCCCAGCAACAGCATGCTGCACATCCTGGTCTGATTGGCAGCTTCCTACATCTGCACAAGGTGCATTCTGCTTCAGCAGCTCATGGTGCTGAGCGTCTCATATCTTGGTGGCCCTCCATCATGTTGGGTGCACGAGGCGGACCCCGCCTCACCTCACTCACCCAGGAAAATCTGATGCTGATGGCTGTGGACTTGTCTAAGTGCCAGGCAACAAGCTGGAAGGGTGTCAAGACAGGTTCATTCCATGAAGCATGCGTGCCATTGCCATGCAACACTTACGGGCCAGGGCTGGCACAGCTCATCACAGGTCTGCCAATTGGCCAGCCATACTCGGTAGTAGCTGGTTGACTGAATGATGTCAAGCTTGAGGAATGGCCATCAGCCCAATCCCTATGAGAACGGCTGCCTGTTCCAGGTGCTGTTCAGCGACCAAGAGGTGGCGATCTTCTTTGCCAAGACCACACTTATGGGTCTGGCCATTGGGGCCATCTCATCCTACCTATTCATGTACCTCAGCCTTCTGGGTAAGCGTAGCCACCATTCTGAGGTCTACCTGTTCAAATTCTTGCAAATGATGGTTGGGAAGTACTGCATACTGGGTGTGTCACGTACTCAGCATGCTTGCGAGATGCTGCACTGCAACATCTTTAGTGCCGTCCAGGCATCTGTGTGGGCTTATTGCACCTGGCATGACTTGCGGCTTTGCAGCGACCTCAAGACCTGCAGCTTTACACTGGTTGCATTCACTCAAGTGAATGGAGGCTGCAGGACGCCATGCGTTGTGCAGGTGGCACGGAGTCACTCATGGGCCTCACTCTGGCTGTTTCTTGTGCCTCAGAGGTGAGGCGCCCCACGTCATCCCCCAACCTCCGTCTGCTGTGCACCCTGCAGAGCAGTGCTCTAATTGAGAGCAGGCTCTGCAGAAGCAGCATGCTGTGGTTGGGTGCACATGAATCATCCAGCGGTGTCCTGCTTCCCATGCAGGCGCCTTTCTTCTTCTTTGCTGGCAAGGTCATAGATCGCCTGGGGGTGAAGCGTGTGATTGATGTCGCTCTCAGTGCTTACGTGCTCAGGTGGGCCTGTCTGTCTTGTGTCCCCTGGTGCTGCTGTGCTCATGTCCACGTCTGCACCTTGTGGTGCCTCCCTGCTGAGGTGACGTGCTGCATGCCAACCTGTCTCTCATGCTGGCGCTGAGTGTTCTCATTAAGCGGCCCCAAGCATGCACTAAGTTGTGTTGCGCAGGCTCTACCATGCATTGCCGGCTGCTTTCAACTCCTGCTGGCCCTGGCTGGGCAAGCGCGCGCTGTGCCTAGAAGTGCATGCTGATTACATGCATCCTGATTGGGTTGCGTAGTTGTACTGCAGGCTGATGCGCTTTGCCCAGCTTGCGTGGCCCGCTCCAGACCAGCCTGCCAAGATCTACCATTCTGCGCTGCAGGCTGACCTGCTATGCCCTGCTGCCCTTGGCTGGCAACCCCTGGGTGGTCCTGCCTGTGGAGCTGCTGCACGGCGTGACCTTTGGATGCTCCTGGGCAGCGGGCACCGTCAACTGTGCCAGGATCTCCCCGCCTGGCCTCAAGTCCACGACGCAGGTGTGACCCACCGGCTGCAGCCAAGACACACCGCGTGTGCTGGGCGCAGTGCATGCCTGTGGGGGGGCCAGTGCGGCATGCTACACAAAATTGTCTGCAGTGGACAGCAACGCCACGTGCTGGCTGCAAATCGCTTGTCTCGGTTAGAGCAGCGCAGCATGCAGGACGCAGTGCTGGCAGACCCTGGGCAGAGGCAGTGCATGGAGGCAGGATGTCTTTCCCTGCTGCCCTGCTACCACGCACAGGTGCTGCCCAACTTTGGCACACATTTGCATGTCTGCCTCTGCAGGCTGTCTTCTCCAGCCTGTACTTTGGCCTGGGAGCAGGCACAGGCGCTCTGGCCGGGGGAGTGCTGTATGGCTCAGTTGGGCCTCAGGTGAACCTGGCATCTCTGCATGCTCTCTCCAAGCAAAGCAGCATCTAAGACACATTGCTCAGCGAGCTCTTCTGCCATGGCTCCATGCAGGACTGCACAGAGGGTGTGTGACCTTCACCTGATGGCTGCAGATCCTCTTTGCCTGCATGGCTGGGGTCGTGTCGATGGGCTGGGCAGCCTGTGAGGCGTTTGAGCGCCTGCACCCTGTCAGGGGTCCCTCCTTTGGTGTGACTCTGAGGACTATGGATGAGTGAGAGGTGCAGGGGTACAGGCTGCTGCCACCATGTCCAACCTGCTGATCTGTGCTTTTCTGCCCCAACACAAAACTCAGTTTGGCCCAGCCCCTCAGATGATTCTCTATTTCTTGGCTGCCTGTTGGCTGCCTGCATCAGCTCGACCCCTGTATGTCTCGAGCGAGGAGTGGAGTATGAGTGCTTCTGTCTGTGTTCATTTTACATGTCAAGGAACTGGTCTTTCGAGGGCTGTTGCAAGCTAAGCACTGGCTTCTCTGGGTGCTCTGCTATCCTGACCAGGCCCAGCACCTGTGGGAGAGAGCCCTCACAGTGGATTCCCACCCTAGTGATATCAGCTGCCTTGTCATCAGCGTATATGCCGAAGTACTGTCCAACAAAGGGGCTGTCGCAGATGCTATGCACATCCCGTTCAAGGGTGGCTGCTGGCTTTATGTTGGCGTCGCCCTGCGTGCTGTAGGCAGACAGTGTGCATGGCACGGTCTTGTTGGTCTCTTTGACGCAGTCCAGGGCCAGATCCAGGTAAAGGTCTGCAGAAGGATGGAGGGAGCTCAGCGCACAGCCAAGGCGTCAGTCAGCATGAGCAGTAAAGGGATCTGCAGAGGACTCCACTAGGCAAAAGCATCAACGGGCTCAACCAGAGCAGGCTTGATGCAGCCTTGGCACTGACCAAAAGCAGCAATGCCCTCTGGGAAGTTAATCGTGATGGGGCCCTCCGTGTCACTGGGCTGGCTGTATACGTAGCACTCGTGCTGATTCTGGCAATATGGCCAGACAGTGCTGATGTTGTAGCGCGATGCAAAGTCGACCTTCCTGAACAACGGTATGGCATGCAGCCAGACGGCGCCCACAGGTGTGGGCCAGACAAGCGTCTCTTCGTCCATCATGCCTGCAGTCAGTCCAGTACAGCTGATGATCAGAGGCAGATAGCCAGGCCGCGCTAAGGCACATTGCACAGGTCCCTCCTGGCCTGTACTGAAACAGCTGCTTTTCTGCTGGACAGCTTGGTGCAGCTGCATAGGGCTGCTCCACAATGGCACTGGGTACTGCAAGGATGCCCTGACCTGATACGATTGCAATCATGTTATAGCCTGCCTCCGAAAGCTCATCCTTGCCGCTGCTATCCCATGCCGGGTCATGGTCCTCTTTAATGAAGTGCCTTGGGCCACAGAAGACACTTGTTGGACAGCAGAGGCAATCATGTGCAGGCACGCTCATTCGCTGCACAGACCTGTAGGACTCCCCTGTGGCAATGAGATCCCCAAGCACTTGGGCAATGCATGCTAGGAGGACAACAGGCAGGAAGCTGCACCACCTCAGCCTCATGGCCATGGCAGAGCTCTGCCCTTTCCCCTTCCTTTTCAATTCAGACCTAGCAGTGCAACACAACCTTTGCTTGCAAGGAGACAGGCATTCTACCAGCTGATCAGATCCGAGTGCCCATGGCAGCGGCCGATGAAGCTCCAGCAGGCGAGGTGCCGGCTGATGCAAATGCTCGTACGCCATGTTCTTACGCTATGTCTGAACCCAAGGATGCATGACCTCTCAGCTCACTGCAGATTCACCATAGCTGCACTTCCTTGCATGGTAGCCGCCAGACCCCTGCTGCTGCAATGCAGACTGCCCCGGAACTGGGGCGAAGCAGGCAGGCCAAGCAGCCGCCTGCGAGGGCTGCCCCAACCAATCAGCCTGCGCCTCTGCTCCTAAGGGGCCAGACCCAGACCTGATCGCCATTGAGCAGCGCATGCACAGCATCAAGCACAAGATCCTGGTGCTGTCTGGGAAGGGCGGTGTGGGGAAGAGCACCTTCTCAGCGCAGCTGGCCTTTGCGCTGGCGTCCCACGGCAGGCAGGTGTGTGCACACCTACACGCACAGCCTGCGGTCCTAGCCACGGCAAATATGCAGTCTCTCAGGGCACACCTGCACACGTGTCAGCAACACCTCAGCAGCAGCTGTTGTTCTGATCACAGTGGCCTTCAGCACAGCAGCAACTGTGGACCTGATCACGGCGACCTCAATCTTGGCGCCCTTCCATTCCTGCCATCGCTCTTGTCACCAACCAGAGCTGCCTGTTTGGGCGCACCTTGCGGCAGCTGCCATGCACTGTGCTTTACTGCGCGTGTCTACTGTCGTGCTGTCTTCTTTTCACCGGCCTGCCTCCGTCTGTGGCAGGCTGGTTTGTTTCGAGGCAGCTAAAGCAACCCTGTATTAAAAAGGTGCTGCCTGCTGCTGCTCAACCAGCGGTAGCATAAGAACCAATGCAGACATGCCACCACGGGCATCACTGTGTGCTTGCAATCTCCCTGGCTTCACAGAGGCAGGCTGCGGCATCGAATCCACGTTACAAGGGTGCAAGCTGCAAAAGCTCTTCGCACACCATCTGCCCTGAGACTTGCCCCAGAGTGCAGGTCAAGCTTCTGAGAGTAGGCTCCACGCCCAGAGGCAGCTTGAGCAGCCCAACCTTGTCATTGTGGACCCATACTATGGCACCCCCTTGGCTGCAGGTTGGGCTGCTTGATATAGACATCTGTGGCCCCAGCATTCCCAAGATGCTGGGCCTGGAGGGGGAGGAGATCCACCACAGCAATGCGGGCTGGTCACCAGTTTATGTGGATGACAACCTTGGAGTCATGTCCATAGGTGTGCCTGCTGCCAGCGTCATCTGCTGGTGTCGTGCCATCAAGCCTGCAACAAGCAGCTGCGAAGGGTGTTGTTTCCTGGTCTGGCACTGGTTGTGTATGTGAGAAGCTGCTAGCAGCGGGGGCCGCCTAGCAAGAAGTGCTGCTGACAACTCTTGACTGCAGTGTGCTGTCACCTACAAGCCTCCTTAAGCGGTGTGCAAGGGGCAGCACTCGCCTGGCAGCTCCTAGCTGTATGCTGCTTTCAGGTTTGCGAGCACATGCTGCCGCAGTTTTGCCCGCTCAATCTGCCCAGCAGCGCTTTCAAGTTTGCGAGCACACATGCTGCTGCAGTCTTGCCTGCTCAATCTGCACAGCAGCACATAAGTGGCAGGGCCTGTGGGCTCCTCTGTAGGCCCCCCTGTCTTGTGAATGCATACGGCACGCTCCACAAGAGGAGAGGGCCTGTCGCGCAGGGAAGCTTCTCCAGTCATGTGAAGGCATCTGTTGCAGGCGTAATACTACGGGAGGCGCCAGGGACTGTCAAGCAAAGTGACTGCTCAGCTCTATGCGACGGCCCCCCCAAATCTTCAGACTTCATACGCTAGAAGGACGTGAGAGCCTGCCAAGCAGCCTCCTGTCCTGTCGGCCCCCGACGGCATCATGGTGTAAGACAACTTGCATACTCACGTCTTGCAATGGCATCTATTGCAGGCTTCATGCTCCAGAACCCGGATGATGCAGTCATCTGGCGTGGGCCCCGCAAGAATGGGCTCATCAAGCAGTTCCTGAAGGACGTGGATTGGGGAGACATCGACTACCTGGTCGTGGATGCGCCGCCAGGGTGAGATTTTGTGCAGGAATGTGCTAAGTTCTAAAGGCATGGGCTCTAAAGGTGAGTGGTGCCTTGTTCATGAGATGGACTGGCCAACAACAGCCTTGTGGGCAATGAACACTCCGTGAGGGTGCGACCGGGCTGTGTGCAGGCATCAAGACATTGACTGAATGGGTGGGTGGGGCACATTGCAGGCTGAACCACAGTGGACCAGATGGCCATGTGGCCATATATGGCTGCAGCCAGACGTGAGCCCTAGATGCTTCTGTACAAGCTCCTGGCTTACAGTGCAGCTGCTGTGGGACTCCCTGACAGGCAGCCTGTCTGACACCTGGCCTGTCCATCATGACGCGCCAGAACTGCCTGCAAGTCAGCGAATTTAGGTTTGGGGCGCAGGGGGAGAGGTGGGAGGGCCTCCTCAGAGGGGGCAAGAGGGCCAAGCTCTCTACAACAGCTCAGCCTCGGTGCACCCACCATGCAGGCCTGCTGCAAGCTGACTGCCCTGCATGCTGCCGGCTGCAGGACGTCAGATGAGCACATCTCAATAGCGCAGTTCTTGAAGGCCTCCAATGTGGACGGAGCCATCATCGTCACCACGCCCCAGGAGGTTTCCATCATCGATGTGCGCAAGGAAATCAACTTTTGTCGCAAGGTGAGCAGGTCATCAGATCTTGTTGAGACCTGTAGTAAGAAGTGCCCTGGTCAGGGGACAGTTGCTGCGGGCTGGCCTGCTGCTGCCAAGCTGGACTGCCAGCATTGGACTGCCAGCTTTGGACAGGCTGTGCAGCTGCTACAAGTGCGTCGTGCGCTTCATGCACGTCTGCCTGATCACACCTGGGTAGTGTGCTGCAGCATGTCACTCGTTCCTGTACGGAGAGAATGGGTGTGAGATCGGCATGTCAGTGCCGATGTCCACTCAGTTGCTGTGAGCATGAGCACGCTTGCTGCTGGCTGGCAGTCGACAGACCTGCAAATGGCTGAAGTTCACTGGCAGTGACTGTGCATGCATCTATAGAGCATCTGATGAAATATTGTCATGACTGCAGACTGGGATCAAAGTCCTGGGAGTGGTCGAGAACATGAGTGGCCTCTCCCAGCGCTTGTCGGCCTTCAACTTCCTCACAATGGCGCCTGATGGCAGCCAGCAGGACGTCACTCAGCAGCTTCTGCAGCACCTGCCTCCCCACCTGCAGGCAAGCGCACGCAGCTGCAAGATCACCTGCTGGGTCAGTATGCAGCCTCTGCCTGCCAACATGCCAGTCAGTAATCTATGTAGCATACCATGCTGCTGAAGCACCAGGCCTGTGGCTGCAGCCTTATTGCTGTGCTGCTGGGGGAGTTCTTGTTTATGGGCTGAGAAACTGATCTCCTGATGTGGAAGCATGCACTGGGCGCTACACTAGTCATCATAGGCAGGCCTGTATCAGTGGCCCATGTTACTGGATGTCTCCGGAAGGACTTGCTCACAATGGGCAGGCGTTTCAGCACGCTTGGTTCGAACTGACCAATGCCCAGTGCTTTCCTTGCAGGAAGCTGTTGCCCACACAGAGGTGTTTCATGTCTCCAAGGGTGGGGCCGCCAGGATGGCAAAGGACATGCAGGTGCCCTTCCTTGGCAAGGTAAGTGACCGCCCTGCAGATGCACATTGGCAGCAGACTTGTGCACAGGGGACTGCTTGACACATGCCGGTGCCAGAGTGTTACGAGGGGCCGTCCTGAGGGGACAATGCCTGGCTCCTGGCGCTGTGCACTGAGCTCAGGTCATGTTTGCAATGCCCGCTGTGGGTCTCCATTTGTCCCTCCGTCCCAAGCCAGGACCTTGCTGCAGGTCCCTCTTGATCCCCAACTGAGTCAGGCAGCAGAGGAGGGTCGTTCAGTGTTTGAGGAGGCACAAGGGCGCCAGACCTCACCCTCCCAGCCAGCACTGCAGGCAATCATCAAGCAGTTGATGATGCGTACAGAGGGATCTGCGTCATCCAATGGCACTGTGTTATAAGCGAGGCAGGCTGCTATGGGGCGGCTTGCAAGGCGCCTGCAGTGTAAGATGCTAGATGTATGACATCAGCCAATGTGAAGTTGCACTGCCAGCTCAATTCATTCATTGTTACTGTACAATAGCCAGGTAACATGAACGCATGTTCACTTTTGAGCAGGCCAGAAGAGCCCTGAAGACCACAAAAGAGGGCAATGATGCGTGGTAAGACGCAGAGCCAGGACAAAGCAGTAACAAGCTGAAACATCAGATAGGGCTTGCATCTTCATGTCTGCGGGACCAGGTTACCCTGCTTCCAGCTTGAAAAAGGGGAAGGTGGTTGCAGCAATTGCTGCCAAGCTGCAGCATATGGCCTGAGTATCTGCTCCTGTTCAGAACCAGCTCTGAATTCTGTTTTACAGGCCCACATCTTGGCCTCACGGCAAGTGCTGGGTGCTGCTGTGGAACTGTCTGTTGCTGAGGGGCTGCTACCATGTTGGCCAGCCTGGGAGTTGGTGGCACACAGCATTGTCAGCTCTTTGTACCGTTCATGCATGGCATTCCTGCTCAGGGAGGGGCGATGCTTGCCTGCCTGGTCCCCGTGTGCCTGCAGACAACATGCAGCAAGCAGGCTGGATCAGGGGAGCTGGAAAAACCTTGAGTGTTTTGAGGAAGCCATCCCCTCCCAGGGGCCATGCCCTGGTCGGCTGCATGCCAATCTCAGTGCGGGAGACATTGGCATGAACAGCACAAGAGGCCAACCAGGAGAAGCCTACCCGCTTTGCAGACCCCGCCTTTCTGCCGCTGCTGCCCAGTGTGACCTCGTGAAATCCCTTGCTGTGCCGGACCTGCCCCTGCCTGGGCCACGCTGCGCTGGCAGGCGCACTCCACCCCATTGCAAAGCCTACAGGCAGACAGCCCAGCTTGCTGGGCTGCTCCTGCAGTCTTTTGGTTGCAAGAGAGGGCTGTGCTGGTTGGATGCCACAACATACACATGTTCTGCCCTTGCGGGCCTCCCTCGAGAGCTGGCTGGCATCTGAAGATGGGGACAGCGCATACACGGAGGCACAGGACATACCCTGCAGGCCCACCTGAGCGCACTGGCCTCTCCTGTGTGGGCGCCAGAGCCAGGCCTGCCAATGTGACAGGCATGTCCAGCAGATGCACTGCAGGAACGGTGTGCCTGAAGGGTGGGACCAGGCAGCTGTTGACTCCCTGAATGCGTCCTGCAGGCATTGCAGCAGGCCATCTGTTGATGGGCAGCAGCTGACGATTCTGCGGCTGCTACAGCTGAGCCACTCAGCCAATGCCACTGGTTGTATGCGCTGCCCCTGCATGCAGCTGCAGCGCCTTTGCTGCTGCAGGGCGCCCCAAAGGGGCCTGAAGGGTCCTGCTGGCGAGGCCTCTTGCAGAGGATCACGCACTTGGGACGGCAGGCCTCAGCTGTTGGAGCGGCCAGCCTGCACCCTGCACTGACCTGAAACAGCCCTCAGCAGCGCCTCAGTAGCCGCCCGCAGCATGAGGCTGTCCTGTTGAGCTGCGTCCCCCTGCTGTTGGAGCAATTCTGCAGGTGCAGCCTGAGAAGACCGCTGCTGGACAGCTGCTGCCTCTTGCCCTGAGCTATGGTGCGCCTGAGGCAGGACCTGGGCAATGATGGACGCACCCACAGGAAGGGCGCAGGTGAGGCTGCTGATTCGCAGCGGCTCTGCCAGGAACTCTGACAGCAGGGCGCCCTGCAGACAGCAACTGGGCTGTGGTTGTTTGGACACGGATTTACACTGGAGCTGCAGTTGCTTGCACCTGGAAGCTACAAGCACCCGAAGGCAGCTGCCTCACATCTTGCGGCCACTGCTCTGGTTTACCTCAAGAAGCCCAGATTTCAGTGCACCTCAGCAAAGGTCTGTGCACCTGACAGCCCCCTGCCAGCTCGGCAGCAGACCAGCAGGCACACCCCACCCGCATGCCCAGACAGGCCCAGCGCGCAGGCAGCACCGCCCCGCCGTGTCAAGTTGCCTGCAGGGTCCAGTTGCCTGCAGGGGTGCTTGTGTGCGCTCTAGGGGGCCATGCGGCCAGGCAGCTGTGGACCGCTGAGCAAGGCCCACTTTCACACCCAGGCCAGCCCGCAGCACAAACAATGCCACCCAGTCGTATCAGATCGACAGCATGGGGTGCTTGCGGTCTGCTGGGGCGGTGCAGCTACTGGGGGCTGAGCAGTGCCCACCTGCACGCCCAGGCAGGCCCACCGCGCCAGCTTGTCGCTGCAGCTCATGGAGAGGGTGGGGTCCCCCCGGCCAGGTTTGCGGCGCATGCTGCCTACAGGGCGCTTGCGGTCACAGGCTCCAGCACACGCCCCCTCTGCCGGCTGCCACAGCGGCATGGCGGCAGCGTCTGCAGCAAGCAATGCCAGGAGCTCAAGCTTGCTGCCTGCGGCAAGCAAGGCCACCACCAGAATGACGGCATGCCGCACAGGCAGAAGAGCGCTGCTCAGCCCCTCTGCCGCCCGCCACAGCAACCTGGCAGCAGCCAGCGCATCTGCAGCCAGTAATGCCAGGCGCTCATATTTGCTGAATCTAGAGAAGAAGGCAATGGAGGGAAGGTAGGTTCATCACACCGGCAGAAGAGCGCCACCAGGACCCTCTGCCGGCTGTCACAGCGGCTTGGCAGCAGCGTCTGCAGCCAGCAATGCCAGGTGCTCAGACTTGCTGGCTTTGAGGAAGAAGGCGACGGAGGGAAGGCAGGCATATCACACAGGCAGAAGAGCTCCACTGGACCTTCTGCCAGCTGCCAGAGCGGCTTGACATCAGCGTTTGCAGCCAGCCCAGTCAGAGGCTCAAATTGAGTGTGGAAAGGAAGGCGATGGAGGGAAGGGAGGCATGAAACGCAGGCAGAAGAGCTCCACTGGACCCTTTGCCAGCTGCCACAGCAGCTTGGCAGCAGCGCCTGCAGCCAATCAGGCTGAGCACTGAGCCTGCTGGCGGAGGGGCAGCCTGAAAGAAGGGCATGCTGCCTGCCGCAGCTCCTGAGGAGATGGCTTTCCAGATGTTATGCTGCTGCATTCAGCACAGAGGGTTGCTCAATGCCTCAGCAGCGCAGAAACCAAGTGCAGTGCAGGAAGTGCGGCTTTTAAAAGCGGCCTCTCTGGCGCACGCTAAGCCAGGACAGAAGTAAGGCAGCGATGGCACGCTGCCCAGTCTGCGGCAGCCAATGTGGCGCCAGCTGCCTCTGGAGGCAAAGCTGCCTGCAGGTGATTCCCACAAGACAGGCTCACGGAGCCGCGCACCAGCCTGCATTTCCTGGGAGGTGGGCTTGCCTGCCGAGAGTAGCGGCATTAGCCTGACAGAGCCGCGCACCTGACTGGGCATTGCCTGCGTTGCTCTGGGAGGTGGGCATGCCTGCTGAAAGTGGCGGCATCAGGATGCAGGCGTCTCCACAGGGCAGCTGGCTCACAGCGAGGTGCAGCTGGGTGCCCTGACACAGCCCCCACTTCCCATCAGGGAGCTGCTCTAAGACTCTGGAGACAGAGCCCCGCACAGCGCCGCCTGCTGGCTGTGGCAAGCTGCAGTCAGGGGCAGGCCTGCAGCGTTTAAGCAGAGCAGCTTTGTGTTGGGCCTGCACCTGGTGCATGCAGACAGTCAGATGCTTGGCGATTGCCAGCACTTGACAGCAGTGCTTGCCCAGGAGACATGCATGCCGGCCACTGTTGCACAGGCCAAACCATACAGCTTGCAAGGGAGCTTGCTTGGCGGCAACATCAGGAGTGCACAGCGGGGACTGACCCTGGTGGCTTGAGCTGTGAAGCTCTGCAGGAGCGGAGGCAGAGCACCAGCTCTGCGTGCAGCCAATGCTGCAAGGCACGCTTGGCAATGACCTCAGCATGTGAGTCCTGTATGAGGTCCCCCTGCAGCTGATGTGAGACTTGTGGGACTCTTGACAGATTCATTGCTCCTGTAGGGGCTCATGCCCATGTGCAGAAAGCCAGGACAGGCACGATGAGTCTGCTGTAAGCAGAGCTTTCTGGTCACAGCTTCAGACAGCTGAGCCATGTGGAGCAAGACAGCGATCTGATGTCTACTGTTGGCAGCACCGGGCAGCGGCTCACAGACGCCATGGAAGGACAATTGAGCAGCTTGTCGGTGGGTAGTGCAGCATTGCTGCTGCTTCTGATGGCAGTCCAGAGCGCTGCACCTTGTTTGCCTGCTGCTGCGCAGCGCCCAGGCATTTTGTCCCAGTGCCCAGGGAGATGACTTGGGGGCTGCTCCATGCCGGTGCTGTCAGGGCAAAGCCTGCTTGAATACAGTCCCAAAGTGACTCGATCATCTGCAGCACTGCACATGGGATGTTGCAGCTGTTCATCAGCTACCTGCCAGCACTGTGTGCTCCTTGCCCTGGGGCTTCCCTGTAGCTGGCAAAGTCTTAAAAAGGTTCAGCACTGCAGAGAATATGTCTGTACCCATGTGATTTTTCAACAAGTTTTTGGGAGCCTATCTGACACTTCGTCGTGGTTGCAGGCTGCTCGTCCGAGTTGTGCAATAGCAAACTGTGATACTGAGCAGAGGCAATGGCTGAGCAAGTGAATAAGCAGGTATTGTGCCTTCCAGCATGAAGAGCCCATGTGCAGCAACAGTGCACATGTCCAGAGCCTGATCTGTGCCTGATCTCATGTGCAGATGGGCGCAGATGATCCCTCTGCTCCTGTGAAGCAGCAGGCATCTCGTCAGGTGAAAGCAGTACATCTCATGCGGCACATGCATGCATGGGCACCTCGTCAGCTTACATGGCTAGTGACATGGCCCGGAGTTGCATGCAACCAGGACATAGCTGGTGCGTTTCCTGAGCTGACAATCACGCATAGGTTTGCAGGGAGCAAGAACCAAAAGCCTGCAATGCCATGCATCCACCTCACCAGTGTGCTGCACTGCAGGAAAATCTGACGGCAGCAAATGCAGCTGCGCAGGCTGTTGGCAACGATGAAGGAGGCCAGACCCCTCTGACCGGCGGCAGCGATAATGCTGTCAAGGTGCCACTGTCATCCGTTGGGCCTGCTGTGACCTGAAAGGGAGAGTCTTCTCAGGCAGTCATATTTCAATCAATGTCTGTCCACCGGGCTAAATGTATCTTCTGCAGCTGGGAGATGCCTAAGTCCCTCTTCCTCACGGTGCAGGGAGGCTCAGTCCAACAGGAGCAGCCCACAGCGTCCAAAACCAATCAGAAAGGCGGATTCTGAGGGCTTACAGTGCCCTTTGTCAAAAGCGGTGCTCATGCAGGTTCACGGACGTCAGAGCATGTACATGTTGACTCGCCACCTGATGTTGGTATATTAATCATGTAAAGTCATTCAGTACAACACCAGTTGACATGGTACAGGCCGGCTGAGTCTCTGGAAGAATAATTGAGCTCAAAAGCAACCAATGCATTTTCATTCTTGAGCTTTCTATTTTCAAGTAGACTTAGAAGACTCTCATCGAGCACACAGAGGCAAAGATGTGTGTCACAGTAGCGCCGATGTCTCTGAGACAGTCAGCTCTCGAAGCGACCACACACCTACACTGCAAGCCATTCTTGACAAGGCGGAGGCACACATCATTGGGGTGCTCAAAGCCAGTATTGACTCCGGACCAGCAGCTACAGCAGGATGTAAGTCAGCCATGCTTCGCAAGATGCAGTGATGTTCTGATCAAAAACATCGCAGCATCTCTAGAGCCAATGCATTGACATCATGCTTGCAGGTTGCAAGCTCCCTCACCAAGTTCGGAGAAGAGTTTAGAGAGTCCCTCACCAAGATTACGGCATCCCTAAATTGTTTGGAAGAGGGTCAGCAAGCTCTGCACTCAGACATGCAGATGCTGCATGTGGAGCGGCAGCTCAGGAAAGATATCAAGGTCCAATTTGGGGACCAGTATGCCAAGCGCCTGCTGGCTCGCTCCATCATGGACTTTACACATCTGTTCATGGATGGGGCCATACAGCCAAATCACACCGACATGGATGATCGCATTGCGCTGTTGATGCCTGCAATCAAGGTAAGTACCTTTTTTGTTCACTGCACTGAGGGCACATACCGTGACACTGTAGCTTATTTCCCTTGCAGGTGCTTGTCGACACAAAGGAGGTGGAGAGACTAGTTGTGAGACTGCATGCCCTTCTGGACAGGAGCGGGCTCAACCCTGGAGATTGGGTCATCAACGAAGGCAGCTCAGAGATTGATGCTGCAGCGTTTGAAACATTTCTGAGAAGCTTGAGGAGCGAGACCCTGAGGCACACTTTTGAGCGCATCAAGAAGTACCTTGAAGCTCAGGACAAGGTGAGTCCTTCTCTTGCTGTCATGTTGTCCCCACACTGCTTGTTGCTGAAAGCCAATTTCTGTTGCGCCTCAGAGCATCATGATGCAATCTCGTGATGGACCTGGCATACTTGCTCTCATCAGTGCCGCGCTGGCAAGGGACGGGAGAGAGTGCTTTCCACAAGACGTACAAATCAGTGACCTGGAGGATCTCATCGAGATGCTCCCCAATGAGGAAATTGAGATGGACTGCAGAGGCGACCTCAATGTCGTGCCCAACAAGTTTGCTTTCATTGACATCGGTCAACTCAAGAGGGGGCCAGCTTACAGCAAAGCAATCACTCAACTTGGCATCAGGCTGTCTGTGATTGCTTGGTTGGTGCGTGTGTGTTCTGCAGTTCCTGACGCTGGCATCAGACGCATTGGCCGTGTGTTTGTACCACGCGGAGAGAGGCAGCCCATTGGACTCGAGGAACAGGAAAGTGCTCTTGATGATTGGCTGTTTATTTTGTATCGCAATGTAATCTGAGGTGTACATGCAATCGGGTCAACAACCCTGGTGCTGAAGTATATTGCGTCCTAATGTGTAAAGTCTTCAAATCAACCTAGCATGCCACCCACACCCCAGTGCTGACCTGCATGCTTGATGCAGCTGCTGCTCATGCGGCAGCCAGCAAGCTGCGCTGGAAGTGTCCACCAGGCCGACTTTGATTGTAATCGTCATGAGCTGGGCAGGTGCAGGCCCATCTCCCTCTCACCATGCCAGCTTCCTGACACTGCCAATCCTACTGGGCTGCCTGCCTGGCGCCCAGCAGTTGCATGTGTGCACTGGCACATTGCTCCTGCTGCCAGAGGTGTACATACCAGGCTGCATGCACATCTGACAGGCCTCCAGCTCAGCCTTCACAGTGGGCTCTACCTGCCTTCAGTGCACAGTCTGGGCAGGGCCTGCCAGCTGCAGCTGACTGCCCACGCCTTGGAGGGGCTGCTGAGGCTGCTGCTGCTGCCTGGGGTCGCGAGACTCAATCCGGGGTGGCTCTACTGAGTAGCCTGGCTGTGCTGGAGTCACTCCTGACAAATTCACTTTGAAGCGCGACAGCAGCTGTGGGATGGCTGCAATCACGGTGCCAAACTTCTGGGAGTTCTCGTACAGATCGTGCAGGGGCACAGCCAGCAATCTCTGGTTGGCTGGCACCTGCAGGGCAAGTGTGACTGCCTGACTTGCTGTGGGCTGGGCACCATGCTGCTACTACGTGTGTGTGATCATGCTGGCAGCTGGATCTCTGTATGTAGGCCACAGGCCATGGGGCGCAGGCTGCTGTGCAGCCAGATGGCTCTTTCAAGGGCAACAAGAGATTTGCTTCAGAAAAGGCGTGCAGGCTGCACAAGAGTCCATTCTGTACAGCATGCAGATCTACACTGCGTTGCCCAAAGCAATACTCCTGACAGGCTGTGCATGCCCCAGTGACAAAGCAACACAGGGCAGGTTGCACACCAGGGATACTCACCGCAAAGTAGCACTTCACATCCAGGGGCAGGACATAGAGCTTCCTGATCTCCTTAGGCCTGGTAATGTGGGCTGGCAGGTAAGGGTACAGTGGGGTCTCAAAGCTGGGCCTCTGAAACATGCCGATACACTCCCCGACCTGCAAGGGGCAAGGGAATGAGGGGCACACCGCGTTGCTTGAGGGGCGATGCATACTGGAGCTCCCGTTCAGGGCACACAGGTCAGCAACGCCTGGGGCAGCACCTGACAGCAGCACTCAAAGAGGCGCTGAAGGAGAGTCTGCAGAAGTGATTTGGGAGTGCAGTGTTGCCCACCTTCCACTCGGTCTGTGCCGACACTGCGGCAGGCGACAGAGTCTTGAACAGCTTCCGCTTCAAGCCAGTCACTTCTGCAGGGGCAGCATGCGCACTGCTTCAGGGCCTGCATGGGAGAGACACAACTGATGCTTGGCCTGAGCAGTTAGTGCTGACACCACAGCAGGCACTGGGCATCTGTTGACAAAGCCCAGCTGGCCATGTAGACCCTGCTTAGCTTTGACACAGTGCAACTCAAGAAGTGGGCCTGGGCTGGACCCCAGACAGCGCAAGAGGCAGGGTTCGATGACAGAACGCACAGGGCTTGACTTGTCCCAGGCAGCACAAAGGGCTGGGCTTACCATGAACACAGACAGCTCGAGTGACAGGGCTCTAGGTTTGGGGGGCTCAAGTGGCAGGGGCTCACCATCCTCCCCTGGCCGCAGTCGCCCGCCCGGCAGTTTCCAGAAGGCATTGTTGACTTGCAGGAGCAGCACGTGGGGGTGGTTGTGCTCGTGCACCTGCGCAGCGCGCAGGGCTGAATCTGAGGGGCCCTGTGGCGGCAGCTGTGCCACTGTTTTGGGCAGCCTAGTGTGCAGCCCAGGGGTGAAGCTGATACTTCGCATGCCAGTAGGAGCAGGTCCTTGGTGTCTGAGACACGTTCTGTGGCGGGTGAGCAGCCTTCCATCTAGACTGAGTCTTAAAGCTCACCAGCAGGACGCCTTCCACTGTTCTTCGCACACCTTCCTTCTTGTACCTGCATCATGTGGCACGCTGCTCTTCTGTGGCGCTTCGGCAGCTGTAGCAGCTGAATCAAGGCATGCAGCAGGCCATTGGGGGCCAACATATCTTAGCTGCTTACTTGGCCTGCATGGCGGCATTCCTCTCCCCCAGATTGATGTACCGCTCGGGCTGCTCCTCTTTGGTGCCAAACCCATAATTTGAAACGGGGTAGAGTGTCAGGGTGCTCTGCATGCTCCTTGGTTCAGATCAGGTCTCCTGCTTGCCAAGCTCTTCCTCATCAACTTGGCAGATCTAGCAGTGGCGTCGTATGGATTGCGCCTAGGGTATCAACTTTCTTTCCAGTCCTTCAGCGTTAAACTGGGCTGTATAGAGTCACCTGCAATAGCTTCAGCGGCTTGAGCGAGTCCATGGAGGTCAGATGGCCACCCTGTATCACAATTGCTTCGCACCCTGAGCTTGTCACCCTGCTGCAAAACTGTCCATCCGTCATCAGGCTGATGTTGCTTGACTCCTGAAAGCTTGCATCTGCAGGCCTATGAAAATCTGTCAATCATTGGTGAGGGTACCTATGGAATTGTTTTCAAGTGCAGGCACAAGTCCACTGGGGACCTGGTTGCCATTAAAAAATTCAAGGTTGGTTCACAGCCCTGCACAGTGGTTCACGCGTAGGTTGTGCTGCACCCTGCCTCATCGATGCATGCTACTGCTGCTCTGCAGGAGTATGATACTGATGAATCGGTGAGCCCGCAGTACTGCTACGACTGTGCCGTCACGGCTGCTTGCGTCTGTTCACCCAGTAGCACACACCGCGACTCCTGTTCAGGTGCGCAAGACAGCCATGCGGGAGGTGCGCATCCTCAAGATGCTCAAGCACGAGCACCTTGTGAGCCTGCTGGAGGTCTTTCGGCGCAAGGGCAAGCTGGTGAGCCACCCGCTCTGCACGACAGCAGTCATCTGCGCCACTATGCCTCCTTTGCTGCGCTCCCATGCCAGCAGTCACCTCATGGTGCTGCTGGCGGCCACCAGGCCCCTTGATCGTGCTGTGGCTGGCTTGCCATATTGACACTCATGGACAGAGCCTACTGCATGCTATGGCTGGGCTGAACCTGTCCTCTGAGCTTCATGGTGTGACTTGCTGGTAGTTTCCACTGAGCTGAATGGTGCGGTGCAGTACCTGGTGTTTGAGTTTGTGGAGCGCACTCTGCTGGAGGACTTGGACTGCAACCCCACAGGCCTGCCGCGGGGGACAGTGGCCTGCAACATGGTGCAGCTGCTGCGGGCAATGGAGTACCTGCACTCCTGCCAGGTCAGCCGGGCTGCAGCAGATGTCTCTGCCACTTGAGCAGCTCTGTTTCCTAGAGCGCAAGGCGGCCTGCCCCCTTGGGACGCACCGACTGTGCGCCCCTGATGCAATTGGTGCTGCCTGGGCACACACCTGGTGTCCTCGGAGGCAGAGCACGCAGGTGATGCTCAAGAGCTCGCCATAAGCAGTCGGCTTTGTAGCGAGCTGGCACCTGCTGAGAGCGCCTCCCGCCATGACCGGACAGCAATTTCATGGACTGGCATCTCCACGTGGCCTCAGCGCAGCCGCAGCTGGTTCCCCCGATGACCACTGTCACTGCTGCCAGTACAGTGATTTTCGTGCGCTGATGACCTCATTGCCACTTCCAACACCCACAGCCTCGTTCTTTGTTTGAATGACACAGCTGCACAATCAAACACCCAACCCCACTCCTGCATTCCAGGTCATTCACCGGGACATCAAACCAGAGAACATACTCATCTCCAGCCATGGCATCCTGAAGCTGTGTGACATGGGCTTTGCGCGCCCCCTGGGCCCCCCAGATGCCCAGTACTCAGACTACGTGGCCACGCGGTGGTACCGTGCGCCTGAACTGCTGGTCGGGGACAGGGGTTACGGGCCGGCGGTGGACGTCTGGGCCTTTGGTGAGGTCTGCTTCACTTTGCCACGGATGGACCTGAGCCCCTCTTGGCTACACATTCCTTCAGGCTGACTGGGAAGTCCGCGAACTGAACTTGAAAGCTCTGCTCCTGGGTCCAACACCAGGTGCAGAGCCCACTTGGAGAGCAGATTGGCACCGCAGACTTCCTGCTGACAGGAGGCTGCCCTGTGTTTGCATGAGCATTGCAAAGTCTGCCATCATGCCCCCTGCTGCTCCGTGCGTCTGCATGGGATCCTGTTGCTGCCAGCCGCGAGCTGCATGCTGTATGCCGGTGCAGAGAATTGCACAGCCATTGTCCCAATTTTTGCCTGCTTTGCTTGCCTGCTGGGTGCCCTTCACCCATGTGCCTCATGCTGATCAAGATGGCTAATGGCCTGCATTGATCACTGCTTGCCATACATTGCGCCAGGCAGACGCCTGACTCCCCTGCTGCCGCCAGTCCACCGGCTGAGGCGGTTGCAATGCTCCTGCTGCTTATTGTGGACCCTGGTGCTGATACCCTCCACACCTGTTGCAGGATGCATGCTTGTGGAGATGGCCACAGGCTCCCCCCTGTTCCCTGGAGACAGCGACATCGACCAGCTCTGGCGCATCATGCGCTGCTTTGGGCGCCTGGCCCCGGCTCATCTGGCAGCCATGCAGGCCAACCCGGCCTTCGATGCCATCAGGGCCCCTGCAGCCCACGAGCTGCATCCGCTGGAGACGCGCTACCCCCACTTCAGCCTGCAGATGCTGCAGGTCCTGCGGGTGGGCTGTCAGCTTTGGCTGGAGACAGCACATGGAGGGAGCATTGCCTTGGGCTCTGTGGTGCTGTAGCAAAGTGTTCAGCTGCTATGGTCTGTCATCTGTCACCTGGCACCTGATCAGCTCTCAATGGCTGTGCAGGCATGCCTGCACCCGGAGCCCCACAAGCGTCTGACCTGCCAGCAGCTGCTGGGGCTGCCCTACTTCAGGGAGGCCATCCGCACATTCCCGATGGAGGTCCTCAAGGCCCAGGTGAGATTTCCAGGCTGGCTGACGTCCCATAACAGCCTTTGCTTGCTTGAGGATCGGGCGACGCAAGCCCTGTCAGCGCTGCGCGCGCTGGTCGGTGGCCTTGACTGCCTCTTTGACCAACCAGGCCAGCCACTGACTGGGTGAACACTGCGCAAGCACTGTCAGAGCTGCAGCTGCTGGATGAGACCTGCTGCCTGGCTGGCCAATCATGACAGCAAATTGCTGGCAGAGGTGGTTGTGCCAGCTCTGTCAGCGCTGCAGCTGCCCTCCCATATTTGCCTGATCGCCACAACAGGCCTGGGGTCAGGAAATGGCAGTGCAGACACTGTCAGCGCTGCAGCAGCTTCTGTTGAGACACAAACACCTGGCAGGACAGCCAGGGAAGAGCTTACATCCAGGCAGCCTGTTGCAGCATGCCGTTGAGCTACGGTCTGCAGGCCTGCAGGCGCAGCGCATGGGCATCAGCTGCATGCACAGCCTTGCAAAGGCCCTGCAACAGCGCCAAGCAAGCAGCCGCAGATGTCTGCTCACTGTGAGCCTGTCATTTGGTGACATCTAGATCTGGCTGCTTACTCTTCTTCTTGCAGAAGGCAATGTCATGGCGCCTGCAAGCAGCCTGCGCAGTGCCTGCATGTCCTATGCAGTTGCCTGAGCATCTTCATTCTGGCCCTGCAGGAGCAGCAGAGGGCGGTGATGGCACAGCGCTTGCAGGACGCCAAGATGCGGCGCCTCAAGCGCAAGCAGCAGGAGATGGAGCGCGTGTCAGGGGGAGCCAGCCCTGTGCATGGCAGCCACTCCACTGCCGGCTTGGGAGGGGCAGTGGATACTGGTCACTACAGGTGGCAGACAGGCTCCTCTGTCACAAAGCGTATCGGGGCTCCGGCAGTGCCTGGCCTGTGCTGGTATCTGGCTCTGGCCGAGGGCAGCAACTGTGCAGTGTCTGCTTGCCCACAGACAGGATGACAGATTGCATTGCTCTGCCCCTGAGCAGACATAATTATGCACAATACGGCACGGACAGGGGTGACTGCCTCCTCAGCTCACGCAGGTACCCGTTTCTCCCTTGCAGCCAATGTAAGTGTCTTCCACTGTTTTGCTCTGCAGGTTGCCGCCCTCAGTCCTGCGACTGCAGCAGGAGGCTGCTGGGGAGAACAGCCTGCAGAGCGAGGCTTCCACAGCCTCCCTTGGCATGGCAGATGTGGCAGCTGCAGGCGGCTCCGCCTTAAGCACGTCTGCGGCGGCCGGGGGGGCAGCGCCGGCGCCGCTGGGGGCCTCGCGTGCATCCTCTGAGGAGCGTGGCCTGCCCCGAGGGGAGCCAATGGATCAGACGCCCCGCGTGGTATGCAGTGCTTCCCATATGGCACAGGCTACAGTGGAACGGCTGCCGGCTTGGGCTGCCGATGCAGGCTCTGAGCATGAGCCTCATTGCGCTTGAGAGACTCTGCTGCTGTCCAAGCTGGGACAGGCAGGATGTGGGTCCCTCTGAGCTTTGGCACGAAGCGGAGCTGCAGCCTGGCTTCATGCTGCATAGCTGGCAGGGGCTTGCTGCGATCACTCCCCTGCTATGCATGGGCGTCACAATGGTGCTGCAGGGTTCTGGGCAAGCAGTGCCGGCAGCTGCTCCCCTGACCTGGGACACCAAGCAGATGCTGGTGTCCCGCGGCAACTCCATGGACCAGGACGACGGCCTGGGCCTCATTGGGACTGCCCTGGCGCCACAGCTGTCTGAGGGTGAGTCTGCTGGTTTGCAACGCATGGGCCGCATTGAGACCGTCATGTCGCAGATACGTGTCAAGAGGGCCCCGCCAGCGAGCCCATTGACTCCTGAGACTTCAACCTGATGCTTGGCTGGCATCCCCTGCACGCTAAACCTACACCAGCAGCCTGTCTGTCCGAACCTCCAACACCAGAGGGGCACCTGATGTTCTTCCCAGTGGGGTAGTGCTGCAATTTGGCACCCTGCATCAGGACTGCTGAGTGCCCCGCCACTGCAAAGATGTTGTGCAGAGTCACCCCGCTCAGCAATCATTGCAGAGAATATCTGCAGAGCTCCTCCATGTGTCGCCATTGCCAGAACACCCTGTGCAGCTCCTTCATGTGGTGCCGCCACCTGAACAGACTGTAGGGGCCCTTGTGTCTTGCCACTGGCGCAGAGGTGTTGAGGGAGGCCCGTCATTCATGCTGCAGACAGCTGTCTGGAGAAGCAGGTTGGTCACGGCAACAGCAAGGGCAGGCGTGCCCAGCAGCACCACCACCAGCACAGCCACCACCAGCAGGCACGGCCTGCTGGTGATGACCTGGAACACATCAAGGCTTGGCGGCGGGAGGCAAGCCCCAGCAGGTGGGAGCACATCTGGCACTGCACTGGGCAGGCGATCTAGTTTGAGTGCATCTCTTGAGCCGGCCACAGCAGCTTGCAACTTTGAGGAGCCGCTGCAGGCAGGCTGTGCCCGAGCTTGCTGCAAGCACTACAGCTGCAATGGCTGCCTCATGAGCACAGCAGTGCTGCAGTATGCACCACAGAGGGCTCGGCAGGACCAGAGCCCCACCAGGTCTGGGCAAAACGGCGGTGTCCTCGTTTGCTAAAGGTGTGGCAGCAGTTGAGGCACCTCGAGGCACACTAAAAGCTTTTGGGAGCTCCCTAGTGGCTGCTCGCTGTGTGCGGCTTCACCTACAGCCGAGCTGTCATCTGTGGTACAGGTTCTACTCCACACTGCTCCTCTGATCACCAGTGCTGCCTCCCTGCAGGGCACAGGACGCGCATGGCGCGCAGCAGCTGCAGCCTCTGGTGGGCATTGCGCTGGCAGGCCACCACCCAGCCGCCCCTCAGCAGCAGCAGCAGCAGCAGCATCTGCAGCAGCAGCCCCCTGCAGCCTATGGTCCCCGCCAGCACCAGCAGGGGTTGGGGCCTGACGGCTTCTGGGGCACCCTGGCCTCTCCCAGCAAGCTCCGCCTGGGCGGGCAGCAGCAGGCAGCCCAGCCCGTGCCCATCCCTGCAGCCCACCAGCCGCCCCACCTCCAGCACCTGCAGACGCACCAGCAGCAGCAGCATGCAGTGGTGCGCCAGCTGCAGTACCACTCGCCAAAGCAGGAGGGGCCCCTCATGATGGCCAACTTCCCTGAGCTGCTGAGCGCCAGGGTGCGCAGCCCGCTGAGCAGGGATTACCTGCCAAGCGGCAGCGCGATGGGCAGTCGAAGGCAAACCCCTGGGCAGGTGGGCTGCTGCCTGCCAGCATCCTGTTCCGCAAGATCATGCGCCTGTCCGTCGGCAGCACACGAGTACATGCACAGTTGAGCAGGTCTCTGACAGGCGAAGGGTGGATCAGGTGCCCCTGCAGAGGTCCGAGAAATTGGGCGCGCCTTGCAGGGAGGGCACAAACAGTGCAAGCAGGGTGCTGTTTGCCTGCAACTGACTGCTTACTTTGGTCAGTGCCCTTGGCAGCACCTATGTGTGTGCAAGCCGATGTGCAGCAGTCAGCGCCACAACGCTGGCCTTAAAGGCATTGACAGCTCCCTCTGCTGCTCTGCAGACACCTGGCATGATGTCCCCTGCGCACCACAGCCCGGCCGGTGCCAGCCCCGCTGTGCAGAGCCCAGCACGCAGCAACAACGCCAGCCCAGCGCGATCTCATCCCCACCTGAGGCACCACAGCGTCGTGCACTCCCTGCAGGACCTGGGGCACCTTGCTGCAGAGGCCAGCCTGCACTTTGCGGGCCTGCAGGGTGCCCACCCACAGCAGCAAGGGCAAGACGTGCTGTCATTCAAGGCTTTTTCAGCACCCTCGCCGCGGCATGGGCCCATTGTGTCTGGCAAGCCCCCCACCTCCAAGAGGCACCGGCAGCGAGGGCAACGATGAGATGCACCCCTACTTGCACCTGCTTCTGCCCATCTGGTTATCCTGCTTCCAGCTGCCTTGTACAACGTTGCCATGACTCAGGCTGCCTCCTCGACCACACACATTGCCCTTCAATGTGCACAGCACTCATGAAGCAGCATCATGACACAAATTTTGAGATCCAGCAAGTGGAGGGAATTGTTGTCAGATTGTCAGACAAATGCTAGACCTATCTATCCAGGAACAGAGTCCAGCAGAGGAGTTGTACAGCATGAAGCGGCAGAGGAGCGAGAAGGGCGGAATCAGGTGGGACGAGTCCAATTTGGCAGAGAATGAACAGATCAAGGCTGAACTGGCTCCACGCAAGATTGACGAGCCCAAAACCCCTTATCATGGACGCATAGACCCTGCTGAGGAAGGTGGGAAGGCCTGCGTATGTCAGAAGGTGGCAACATGCCGTGCTGGAGTGCAATCATTGCTGCAAATTCAGACGGAGACAGCATGACGCAGATGAGGCTTGAGGATGTCTCTGCTGCTCTGGAGGTAGGTCAGCGCCTTTGAACATCATGCAATGCCAGCAGTGGTTGCCAGACTGCGAGCAATGCACAATCAAATGCAGCAGCTCGCCACTAGCTGCCTCATGACTGCAGTCACAGATTGGCACAAGGAGAACAACATCCACACAATCAGAGTGAGCAGGCTCTGTAAGGACCTGGCTGCTGGCTAGAGTCGGGGCGTGTTGGCGGCGCACACTTCTCCTATTTCGCTTAAAGGTCTCAGTGTGAAAGCTGAAGAGCACCCATGGCTGCTGATCTGACGAGCTGCCCTGCTGTCTGGCAAGTGTCTGTCTTGATATCTCGTCCAGACAAAGCTCCTCAAACCACTCACACAGTGGGCACATTGCTGCTTGTCTTGGTGTCCCCTCGGTCTTGACAGTTTACTCTGGCAGGCTCCAATGCTCCACCCCCTCATTCCACAGGCACGACTCTGAGGACTTGGAAGCTGCTAGAAGGGCGAGAGCCAGCACAGACTCCTGGAATGACGCCCACAGCTTTGAGGAGTCACTGCGCAGCAGCTCTGATGGGGGCAGCGATGACAAGAGGCAGAAGTTTGAGAGCCATCGCAAGGACCACTACAAGATGGGGAACGCCCTGAAAGAGTAAGCCTGGCTTGTGGGTGTCTTCATAAGTTTTTGCCAGCAGTTGATGCATGGATTGTGCCTGCTGCTCGTGCTGGGATGTGCTAGTTATTCTCTGGCAACAGCAGCTTTAGAGCCAGCCACATTGATGTACGGGGTTGCCAGAAGATGGTGCCCTGCCACTGTGTGAGCAGGCCGCCTGGCAGGCACGCAAAGATGCCTCATTGTGACTGGGAGCCACCTTGTTCACCAACCAAATCTCTCTTGCTAACTGCAGGGGCAAGCAATTGGCATCTGACACCCTTGATGTAGCAGCAGAGCAGGAGAAGGCAGTTGAAGGGGAACAGCAGCAGCCACAGAACTGACATGAGCTCTAAAGCACAAGAAGCGTGCATTCAGATAAGATACTCAACATGTCTATGTGCTCAGGTGCCGTCAAACACTGGCTTGCGCTTTTCTGCAAAAGATTTGAGGCCCTCTATGCGGTCCTGTGTCGTCAGGACCTGCACACATGAACAGTGTGAATTTGTTGAAAACAGGGTGCTGACAGAGGCACCTCAAGCAAGCTCACTGAAAATTTCTCAGCACAGCTGCAGAGAATGAAGTGAGCCATACTGCACATATGTTAGGCACCAGAGCAAAGATGTAGAGGGCTGTACGGCCCCAGCACAGCTTGAGAACTGAGGGATGACTGCATGACGGCATTATGCATTCACCTGTGCATAGTAGGACTCTTCCAGCTGCAGGCCAGTGTTGGTGTCCACCCCAAGACCATGATTTATGGCAGCCTTGGCCATGCGCAGCGCAATGGGGCCGCCCTGGGCAATGTCCTTTGCCAGAGCCAACCCTTCCTGCTCTGCTGTGGTGCCCGGCTGAGCCAGCCTGTCCACCAGGCCTGCAGCCAAATGGACACAGTCAGTGGCCCATGTCTACGCCCACATGTTTTGGGGAGATGACTGCACTGGCTGGAGCCAGCACTAGGAAGGGCAGGCTGCACCTGTGAGACCACAGATGTGGTCTCAGCAACAGCAAGCTGGTGTGCATGAGTAGCTGCTCAGCAGGCGTGGGTCTGTCCTTTGGCCCCTGTGCCACCTCCCAAGGTGCAGCGGCCTCACCTATGTCATAGGCTCTCCGCGCGTCCAGGCGGGACCCTGTGAAGATGAGCTCCTTGGCCTTGGTGCGGCCAACCACTCGGGGCAGGCGCTGAGTGCCCCCCGCACCTGGGATGATGCCCAGGCGTGTTTCTGGGAAGGCAAAGACGGCGTTGTCACCTGCACTGCAAGGGGCCATGCTGCATCCGTGCTGCATGGGGGCGCTTGGGGGCTGTGAGTGCGAACCGCAGGATGTTCCTCTGCGGCGCGTTGTTGACCAAGTGCTGAAGGTGCTTGACTGCATCTAATGTGCATGAGGGGTCGCAAATCACAGACTGCAGGTCAGGGTGGTGCACCAGGGCTGTGGGCTGTGAAGGGCGGACCGCAGGATTGTTCCGTGAGACGCAGAGGTCCAGCTGCATCCTCAGGAAGAGGGCACCATGGGAGAGCCAGTGTGCTACTGGAGCTTGACTGCATCTGCCATGCAGCAGGCCTGCAGGAAAAACACCACCACCTTCTGCAGCAGGTGTGCAGGACACCTCCATCGAAGAAGGTGTGCAAGTGCAGCCGAGCCTTCTTCGGCAGCAGGCTCCTGAAACCAGCTGCAAATAGGGCTTGATCTACTCTGACGCCCACCTGCCACCCTCAAGTCGCAGGCTAAAGCGAGCTCTGCCCCACCGCCCAGCGCAACCCCATCTACAATGGCCACACTGGGCATTGGCAGTGCCTGCAAAAGCAGTAGCAGGGCGTCAACCTCTGCTTGAGCAGGTCAAGGCACTGCCTGCAATCGATGCCCTCCAGGTGCTCAGCGGATGTGTCGGCTCTGCAGGCAGTTGCGCAGCCGCATGCAAGACAATTGCAGCAGCTGGACACACTTGCTGGCTCTGTGCAAACAGCGCATCTGGCCAGCAGGGCACATCCAGGTGGGCTGACTGCAGCACATAATGTTGAACAACTTGAGGAGGCTTATAGCGAGTTGATGCAGCTGCCTGAAGGCCATGCAGACAGCCAAAGCAGGGTGCATCAAGCTCAGTGTACCTGCTGCAGCTGATTTTCGAGTGCACTGCAGTGCCATGACAGGATCTGCAGCCGTTGGAGGCTGTGGCAACCCTTCTTCCAATCAGGGCCCTGAAAAGACCCTGAGGTCTGGCTGCAGCTAATCTCAGGTTCACTCAACACTGGCCTGCAAACGTCGCCAATATGCAAGCTACTGGACAGCTTATGCAGGCACTGCATGTGCCAGGCTTGGAACACAGTCAGAGCTGAGGGTGGTGGCTGCAGCTTGCCTCAAGCGCGCTGAATGTGGCCCGCAGCGCCGACACAAACTCAGAGGCCTCCTGCTGTGTCATTGTCGCTCTCTCCTGCGCCACGTAGGAGAGTCTGTCAGGCACAGCTGCTGTGATTGCCACTTCAGGTGTCATGCAGGCAGGAGTGCATGTCCATATGGCAGAGGGCCCACTTGTTCGATGGGCACCTGGCCACTGCCCATGCTCACGTTGCCTGGCAATGCAGGAGAGTGTATCTGCTTCAGGCTCATGCGCGCCAGCGGCAACCTCACCTTGAGGTCTGCCCCTGCACAAAAAGAGCCAGCCACGCCACTCTTGACCACCAGGCACCTTGTGGAGCGCTCCCTGCGACGTCAGCAGTGACACCACTGTTTGCAGACCGCTTTGAGTGAAGCATGAGGCTGCAGTGCCAATGTGCAGCACAGATAGAATGCAGCACAGCAACTGCCTGATACGGCTGCATCCCTGCCTGGGATGCCTGACCTGCTGAGCATTGCTACGGCGTCACGCAGCTCTGACAAAAGCTGGCGACCGATTGCATTCTTGGCAGTGGGCCTTGTCAGAGACAGGCTGAAGATGTGCTCGTGCTCCCCATCTAGGGAGTCCAGCTGCACATGCAGCCCATTGTTGCCTGCAGCCCGGGAGCAGATTGTCAGTGGGCCTATCTGCAGCAGAGGCATAACCCCCAGTGCCAAGTTGAGCTGCTTCATGCCCCACCTGATGATCCAGCAAGCCCCCTGCATAGGTGAATGGCATGCTGCTTGCATGCCTGGAGCCGGAGACACAGCATTCAAGAGGCCTGCCGCTGAGCGGCGAGTCTCGGAGTTAGGCTGCTTTCCTTCTCGTGCTGAGCGCCAAATTCTTGGCCATTCCTCGCGGCAGGGATTGCTGTCTTTGCTGAGACATGCCTGCACCAGGGCTGGAGGCAAAGCTACAGCCGAGGCTGACTTGTCCGATTGCATTGCACACCTGAGATCTGTCGCAGCATGGCCTGGTTACTCTTGGCAGGCAGGCAGGTCAGAAAATGTCGACGGAGAGCAGCTCAGATGCTGCAGCGAGAGGAGGGTGCGCCTCACAGCAGATTGTTCAGCTTCTCAGCGCCAGACCTCGGTGCTGTGGAAAGCTTGGGCATCAGCAAGTTACTTGTAGCCAATCGCGGAGAGATTGCCTGCCGTGTTCTCCACACCGCAAAGCGCCTTGGTGAGGATGGGTCTGTTATGGTGCAGCTTTCTTTGCAATTGTCTGTACAGCCGTTTGTCAGGCAGTGCTGCTGATGACCAGGACGCACCAGCAGCAGGATCCCATGTGTCGCCTCCTTACTTGGTCACGGCAGCAGGCATGCTTTAGCAAACCTGCTGCCAACACTGCCGCCCAGAAATTAGGTCCACAGCAGCATAGCTATGCAGAGCTAGTGGGCATCAGGCAGTGACCAAGCTGCAGAGGGTCAATAGATACTGCCACCAAGACCTCATCATGGGGTGGGTTATGTTCGGAGGGTTATGGGTGCCACCTGAGTTGGTCTGCCTGCCCCACACTGCCACAAGGCCTCTCTGCCATGCAGGCATCCCCTCAGTGGCAGTGTTCAGCGAGGCAGACAGGCGCAGCAGGCACGTCCGCCTTGCGGACCAGGCTTTCTGTATTGGCCCAGCGCCAGCACGGGACTCCTACTTGCGCAAGGAGCACATTCTCCAGGTATGGCCAGTCCTGATCATGCGGGCCCCATGGCTTTCCAGCCTCTGCCCATGCCAGCAGGCCGCTTGACACAGGGTGCTCAAGCCAGGGCGGCTGCATTGCAGGCCACCGTCTGGGAGGCCATGTGCTGCACTCTGGAACAGGGCAGCCCAAGTGCATGCCGCCGTCTGCTAGGCCACAGACTGAAGCAGCGCTGCAGTCTAGGGGCAGGGCAGCACATGACATGTTCTGGTGTGCAGAGAGCCATAAGTCTGGCAGATGCAGTTCTGTGTCAGCTCGTCAGGAAGCACCATTCTGACCTCTGTGTCTAGCAGGTGCACCGCTGGCAATGGTAACAAGGCCCCATGCAGGTCATGGAGCCTTGCCCCATGCCCTCATGATGCCACACAGAGGTTTGCACCATTGCAACAGTCTGGCGACAGCGTATGGCCACCATGTGTCTTGCAGCCGGTGTGGCAGGCTGGAGCCACCGCTGTGCACCTGCCACACAGCAGTCTTGTGGTAGAAGTCTCCATCCTGACATCAGGAAAGTGCTGGCATCAAAGGGGCTCAAGCAGGTGCATGTAGGCGTAGCATAGCAGTCTTGGGCTGCTGCTGCACGCCCGTGTCCTCACACTGCCATGTCGCAGCAGGCAGCAACGTGATATTCACATGTAGTGTGTAGGTGGCGCAGCTGTCTGGGGCTGCTGCGATACACCCAGGCTACGGCTTCCTGTCAGAGAACGCTGGCTTTGCACGGCTGTGTGAGGAGCAGGGCGTCACCTTCATTGGGCCACCAGCCTCAGCGATTGCCTCCATGGGTACGTGCACCACTTGCTGTAGCTCACCGGTGACCCAGTTCCCACCCAAATCCACATGTGCACTCACATCAAGCGTCTCAGGGCAGTGTGGGTGCATGACCCCTGCAGGTGATAAGAGTGAATCTAAAGCCCTCATGACGGCAGCTGGAGTGCCTGTGGTTCCTGGATACCATGGGGAGGATCAAACCCTGGACAGGTCGGTTTCCTTCCTGATTTGTGTCAGTGGTTTGCTATGCCGGTGGCTGCCCAGCACCAACGAGCTACAGGTGCGCATGGCATTTGTATACACGAAGCCATGTGTGGCACCCGCATGCCAGGCAATGTTCCTTGCACCCCTCTGCCGGCAGCTCTGCCGGACATGCAGACGCTGTGCAGCCTCAGCTGCGCCTGTGCCGCCCTGCAACACAGTGCAGAAGCCAATGTGTCTAGCAGTCTGTGCCTGTCGGCGTTCTGGGAACACGGCTTTGCACCCTTTGGCTGTGTGGCTTGACTTTTGTTTCTGGTGGCTTCCAAAGACAGCAATTGTGATGTTCACTCATAGAGGACTGCTGTGCAGCCTTCTGAGGGAGGGGCAGAAGATTGGCTTCCCCCTGCTGGTCAAGGCCAGGCTGGGCGGGGGCGGCAAGGGCATGAAGCTGGCGCGGCATGCAGATGAACTGGAGGCAAGTCTGGCCTGTTGCCATGCACCCTTGCAGCTGCAGACCAGATGACAATCCGTTGGCGCAGTGAGACTCTGCTCCCTTTGGGAACAGTCCACAGCCACCGGCCTCATTGTAAGCTGTCAGGCCTCAGCCAGGTGGCGCCCGAAACCCTGCACACTTCAGCCTCAGGCAGGAGGGCACAGTGTCTCATCAAGGCCTCTGCATGCCCCACCAACCCAAGATGGGTGCAGCAACTGTTCCTTCTGAAGCCTAGAGCCACAATAAAGCTATGTTCCCTTCCCACCTGTCAAAGCGCTTGCGTGTGGATGAGTGCAGGAAGCCATCACGTCTGCTCAGCGGGAGGCCTCTGCTTCCTTCAGCGATGACCGGGTCCTGCTGGTGAGCACGCCGACTTGCTGCTGAAGGTCAGCTGGGATAGCCCTGTGCTGAGGCACTGGCGCAAGGTGCTCATGGCCTCTGCTGCCTGCCTTGTCGACAAGCTGCCGCATTGTGAGACAAACGTTCCCAGCACCTGCTGGCTCACACCTGGAGAATTTTTTGGGAGCAGGCTGCTAATGCCAGCCACACAGACCAAAGCAGCTCCTGCTGCCTGCAGGAGCGCTTCATTGAGCGGCCGCGACACATCGAGGTGCAGATCTTTGCGGACCGCCAGGGCAGCACTGTCTACCTGTACGAGCGTGACTGCAGCGTCCAGCGGCGCCATCAGAAGGTGTGCGGCCTGACCTCTGCCGAGCTGTTGACGCTGCAGGGCGGCGTCGTGGGCTTTGTGCAACTGCTCCATTGCCATGCCTGCAGAGCAGCAGCTGTATTGCAATATCTTGGGAGCAAGGTCAGGTGCTGATTGTAGCATCTGCTGTAGGGCTGGTCGGTGACATCTCTTGGTGGCAGCATCCAGGACCTGCTCTCAGCTGCATCTGAAGTGCAGTGTAAAACTGCAGCCTCTGACCTGAAGACCTGACTCATATTTATAAGATTTGTGCACCTTGCCAGCATCCTCAGTGTCTTGACTACAGCCTGGGCAGCAGGTGGTGTTGGCTGAGACCCATCCACCCTCGACGCGCGATCAGTGCACATGCTGCTATTGTGCAGCCCCAAGCCCAAAGGCTGCGCTTCATGCAGGCTGACGAGGAGCTTCCCAGGTCTCTTGCTTCATCGTGCACACTGGCCTATACAGCAGCGTACTCAGATCCCACTTTTGAGCATGCCTGCAGGGCTCCGAGGGGCGCTGTAGCCTCTCAGATCAGCTTCTGTCATGCAGGAAAGGGCCCAAATCAAGAACAACAAACAAGACTGACGATTGTGTATGCCAGGCGCATCTCACTGTTTGCTCATCTGCATCATCAGACAGTGCCTGGTGCAGATTGCTGAGGAGGCCCCTTTGCTCCTGGGGCGCTACTTCTCTGGTGCAGGGCCTCAAGCCCTTGCCATTGAGTGAACCTTGGGCTCCCCTGTGCAGTCTTGAACACAGAAACTGCATGCCCTTTGCATGCCCTCTGCTGAGCAGACAGACGAGCAGCTTCTGTGCTTGGTGCAGGTACTTGAGGAGGCCCCTGCCCCCAACATCAGCCCCGAGTTCCGCACCAGCATCGGGGAGGCAGCTGTGGCAGCCGCCAAGGCTGTGGGCTATGTCAGCGCAGGCACTGTGGAGTTCATTGTGGACACTGACACTGGGGACTACTTCTTCATGGAGATGAACACCCGGCTGCAGGTGGGGAGGTTGGTTGGGTGATCTCCATCACTGTGCAATGGCCTGCCATCAAGCGGAGTGTATGTATGGTGTCAGCATGAGGCAGGGCAAGGTGGCTGGCTGGCATAGCTCTGTGCTCCAGGTCTCTGGGGTTGAGGTGCCCCGGCATGCTCCTCTGGTTGTTGAGTTGAACATCAGTGCTCTCCAGTTCACGATCAGCAGGTGGAGCTGACTGTGAATGCCAGGCAGCCATCAGGGCGGCACTGCATAGTGTAAGGCTTTGACACTCCCTCAGAGGCGGCAGGCTGGCCTCGACACGCGTCCGCAGGCTGAATGTATTGTATAAGGCGCCAGGGCATCGCCCGAATGACCAGCCAGGCTGCTGGGCATGGGTCGCAGAGACTGCTTTCAGGGCAGGTGCCCCTGACCAGTCCACAAGCTGGGGACCCGGGGTTTTCCATGGCTTGGATCTCCACCATGCCAGAGGATGAGGGCAGGCTGCCTGAGAACCCCTGCCTGGCTGCATTTGCTGGGCAGTGGCATTCTTGAAGGGGCGATCCTGCCCAGCTGAGTGCTTCATGCAGTGCAGTCTAGGCAGGTGCCTGTGCTGTGATCAGCTGGACCGGTGGCTGCAGGTGGAGCACCCAGTGACGGAGGCTGTGACGGGCCTCGACCTGGTGGAGCTGCAACTCAGGGTGGCTGCTGGCCAGCCTCTGCCTTTTGCACAAGCAGACGTCCCCTGTTTGCAGGTGACCCACTGCTGTATCCTGCTCATTTGCATGACAGCAGCATCTCAATTCAATGCATTACAGTGCTGCCTGTCTGTCACGCTCTCAGCGCTGGCCACTTCTGCGCTGTCCCAGCACTTCCTGTCTGCTAGAGCGTGAGCAACACAGGCTGCTGTCATCATTCAGGCTGGCTCCCGTGCAGGGGCATGCCTTTGAGGCACGGCTGTACGCAGAGAGCACCGCGGCCGGCTTCCTGCCTGCCTCAGGCACTCTGCAGCGGTGGCAAGTCCCACCTGGTGCCGTCTTCTTTTGCACCGGGGGCAGCATCAGGGTGGACAGCGGAGTCCAGGCAGGAGATGAGGTGAGGCTGGCGGGACTGTGCTTCCAGCAGAGCACAAGTGCACCAGGCCCCTGTCTGGTGTGCAACACCACTGCCCACAATGCCTGGTCAGCTACAAGGCTGGCTGGTGGGAGCACACCAGCACCGCTGAGGCTGAGCTGCCAGTGCCTTCACAAGCAGGGGGCCCTGCATGCACAGGCAGCGGCCTGTCGGCCTGCAGCACTTGATGCTGCCTGCTGCTGTCAGTAGCCCTTCAGTGCTGGACCTCTGGCTGCTCAAAGCACAGAAGTGCTGACCTACCATTTATGCTGCAGCCTGGGCTGGCTACCAGGACCACAGCCATGATCCCATCTGGTGATGGCCTCATTCCCATGCTGCAGGTGGGCCTGAACTATGACCCCATGATCGCCAAGGTCATCTCCCATGGCCCCGACCGGCTGTCAGCGCTGCAGACTCTGGACGCAGCCCTCTCTCAGCTGCAGGTGAGCCTGGTAGTCTGTCAGCCCATCCTCTCACATGCCTGCTTTAAGCAGCAGCCACCTGAGGCCGCTGAGCCCCTTCCAAATGACCTGAACACAGCAGGGTCTGAGGCAGCCACCCACCAGTATGGCCTGTGCAGGCTGGGGTTGCCACCTTGTCCTGCTACAGCTGTGCAGCAGCTGTTGACATGCTCACCGCAGATGAGTGTGCTACAAAGAGGGCCTCTCCTGCAGCAAGGGCTGTGCCACCTTGTCTAAGAGTGTTCGAGCTCACATGTATTGTCTGTTCATTGCTACCCATTTCCTTGCACGTGGCAGTGCTGCCCACACAACACACACCTGTGCAGCACGCGCTGCACGTCTGAGCTGTGCATCAGTGCCGACATGCTGCAGGTAAACGGGCTGCCCACCAACAGAGACTTCCTGCGGCGCATTGCGAGGCACCCCAGCTTTGTCAGCGCAGACCTGGACACCTCCTTCATAGAGAAGCATAAGGACTCGTTGCTAGAGCCCCAAGCAGTGCCACGAGCTGTGGCAGCCCTGGCAGCAGTAGCCAACCACCTGCTAGACGTGCAGCAGGTAAGTGTGGGCCCAGGTGGCAGTTCCAGATCTCATGTTGGCTGTAATGCCTTACATGAGACACAGCAGTCCTGCCATGTGCTGCCATGTGTTGCATGCTGTGCTGCAGCTCACAACCAGCCTCACGTAGCATGTCTGAGAGAGTCAGGCCTGTTTTTGCTGAGAGCAGGCTTCTGTTCCAGTCAGGTGCAGCCCTGGATGGGCCAGGACCCTCTTGAGATACTCAGGGCCAACTATCCTTGGTAGCCACCCCAGATCTGTATGTTGCAACCCGCTGCCCACGTGCCCTGACTGGAGTGCACCTTCATGTACATGCACGTCTTGCTGCCTCCTGACACAGCTGTGGGTGCAGGCAGCAGCTGAGCACTGGGGCGCACCCACTGCCTGGAGCATTCTGGACAGCAAGCGCGTCAATGGGTGTCTGACCGCCCAGGAGAGCTTCCAGCACCCTGCCAGCTCTTCCGAGATCACGTGCAGCCTGACCTTTGGGAACGATGGCAGCATTAGCGTGCAGGTCAGCAGCTTTGTTTCTGAAGCAGGCATCTGACGAGAGTATCTCCTTAAGTGCTGCCGCTGATCGAAAGACAGAATCAATGCTGCTCGCTCTGAGTGCCCTAAAACTCGAGGCCTGTTTTGATGTTTGCAGGATGCTGAGGGGCACGTGTCTGTGGTCACGGACATGCAGTGTGAGGGTGGCAGCCTGGCCGCACAGGTTGATGCAGAGCGCCTCAGTGCAACTGTGTCCCGGCATCAGCATGGGGACCAGCAGGTGGGTGATATTGGCTGGGCTGAGCATACTGGGCTGCTCCCTGGCTTGACTGGGCACGCTTCAGCTGCGGTGTGCCTGGCTGCTCAAATGCAGGCCTAGCTGGCACCTGCTCTGCCTGCCTGCAGGTGCTGACGGTGTGGCTGGCCGGTGAGACCTTTGAGTTCGCTCGGCACACTCCTCGGGTGTGGGCCCGAGCAGGCACTGCAGCTGACCTCCCTGGAGAGATCGTGACGCCCATGCCAGGACGTGTCACGAAGGCAAGCTGCTTGCATGCAGGCTTGGATGCAGGCTCATGTGCCCAGAGCCCCTTGCACTCACGTGGTCGAGCGCCAGCTTGAGCGTGTGCAACAGGCAACAGCCATCTCAGCAAGTGACTGCAGCTGATCCAGGCTGGAGAAGCAGCCCTCTGCTTGACTCCACGCTTTGCCTTGCCATGTAGGTTCTTGTCAAGGATGGGGACTTCATTGAGGAGGGCGATGCAGTGGTTATCCTGGAAGCCATGAAGACTGAGCACACAGTGCGCGCGCCCTGCGCCGGGACTGTCAGTGCTCTCAGCTGCTTTGAGGGCTCCCAGATAGCAGATGGGTCTGTTCTGGCAGTGATTCTGCCAGCAGCAGCACAAGCAGTCGCTGCCTGATTGTGCCTTGATCGTTACGTGAAGGGTGCCCTGCCTCGCTGTACACTAGGCATGCATCTGTACCATCCTTGAAGTGCTGACTTCGAAGTTGTGAAGTGTCCATTTCATTGGAAAGGCCCATAGGTTCGCAGTTTGCTCTTCGACATCACGATATTGACAGGCTCGTGGCTGGAAGATCGGCCTGGGCTGGTCGAACATCAATCCACACCATCAGTGTTGAGTTGGGCAGCAGCCTCAAGGCAGTCACAAACTGCATACAAGCCCACCTGTGAGCTCTTACTGGCAGCACCAACTCAGATCACAGCTCTCTGGGGCCATCAACGTCGCCGTTGAGAGCAGCGGGGACCTTGAACATCATGGCTGCAATTTGCAAAGCCATGCTGGTGGCGCTGGGGGCCGCGCTGACCGCAATGCCCTCCAGGGCGCAACAAGTCACTGCCGGCACGCTCAGCCCAGGCCAGGTCAGTGGGTGTAGGTCTGCCTCGGTTGACACATGCATCACACTTCCTGATTGTAGCAGTCTAGCAGACCTCCGTGCGCCTGCCTTAGCGCATCTGCACCCTATGCTGTCCAAAATCGCCACACTACATGGCCTTGCAAGGCACCAGCCATCTGAGTACTCCCTGCAGAACGTGGGCGACCCCGTCGGCAGTTGTGGCTACGGGAGCCTGGCTTCAACTGCCTTTCCTGGCACCAAGTATGTGGCGTCCGTGGGAGCAAACCTTCCCTTGCTGGCAGGCATCCCCACGAACGGTTGCGGCGCCTGCTTCAGGCTGGTATGTTCAGACACCAGACCGGTGAGCACCCCGCAGCTCACATGCAAGCCCATTTGAGCTGAGCCCACCTCAGATTGTGCGGGCAGACACTAGACTGGTGAGCACCAGCTTTTCTCATGCAAGCCTGAAGGATGAGTGGCCATTTCTGGCTGTTGCTCCTGTTCAATCTGGTAAGCACCAGCGGCTCCAAACCAAGCATGAACAAGAAGATGATCTAGGTCAGGCTGTGCACGTTAGCCTGCAGACACCTGCAGCTGCAATTGTGCGGGCAGCATGCGTGCTGTTGAGGAGACATGGCGTGTTTGCTTGCGCAGACTGCATTGCTGCCATGTTACACCCCAGCTCGTCAGCCTGCGCGCTTGTGCAATCGTCTGCACACGCGCGCGCTGTTCTTCCGGGAGGCCTGAAATGCCCTGCTAGCCAGCCTGATTGAGCTTGTGCACTCTTGAAGGCACCACAGTACCTAACAACTAGATGTCTGACGCCTCTCTTGTTGTTGCACAACCCAGAGGATATATCCCCATCCTGGAGAAAGCTTGCGTCGTCTAGCTGGTCCAATTGTCGAACATAGCTTCAAGGCTGTTTGGCTCTGAGCGCAAGCATGCTGTCTTGCAGGACGCTTGCGTGGCTCAACTTGCCAGTGTGACCATTGAGATAGTGGACCTGGGAAGGGGCCAGCTGCTTTCTGTGCCGGCTGCAGCCCTGTCGCAGATTGCGACGCCCGCAGTGGGCAACCTGAATGTCACCGCCACCCAGGTGGGGCATCATGCTCAGGCTGCCAAGACTTTGAAGATCTGAAACCTGCATTGCAGCAGGCAGCCTCCTGCCAAGTGACAGTGTGCAGGTGCTGCCGGACAGGGCTTGTGCGCTGCGCGGCATGCCGCAAAGAGCCTGTGGAATGCAGGCTGTGCCTCAGCGCTGGAAGCATGGTAAAGCTGCTTCTGCTGAGCCTGCAGGCATCCCTGATGAACTGCACTACCATCCTGTTTGTGCCTGTGTCTCCCCCTGGACCTGCAGGCACCGCATGCTGGACTGCACCAGCACTTAGGGCTACACCCTTCTTTCACCCTGCGAGCACTTTGCTCTGGACTGCACCACCACAGCAGGCACCGGACTGCAACGACACGTGCTGCTGCTGTGCAGGTGCCCTGCCCACAGGTGGGCGGCGTCACAGTACGCATCCTAGGTGGTGCCGCATCCTCGCTGTACCTGAAGCTGGTGCTGCTCAATGCCGGCCCTGTTCGCGGCGTGGGGGTGGCACCTGCAGGGTCACAGGTGCGCTGCAGGCAGCGCTGAGTGGGTGCTTCGTGTCCTCCAGCAAGCAGCCAAGCACCAGCACTGCCTCTTGCAGCACAGTGCATGGCATCATGAGGGCCGCAGGGGGCTAGAAATCGGTATCGTGTGGCCTTCAGCAGAAGTCAAGGGCTGTCCCTGGCCACATGGACTAGCTTGCGGCCCATACCTTGTGTTGCCCGTGTAGGGCCCACATTTAGGGGTTAGTAGGGTGGCAGGTGCTCTTTGCTGTTGAGCTGGCGCCCGACCTTGCACAGGTATGAAAGTGATGCACCAACTGGTGTTGCAATGGTTGTGTGGCAGGTATGGTGCTCCGCTAGGAGGCCAAGATGCTTTTCGCTGAGAGGGTTCTACAGTGTGCAGAGGTGACTTGGTGCCGGGAGAGGTGGGTATAAAGCTGCAGCACCATCTGCAGTAATGCTGAGGTGGTGCCAGAGGCTGATACCAGGCACGGTGTGTCGTCCAGCACAGCTGAAGCGTTCCCCTTGCCCAAAGGCCGGAGCCTAGCCGACTGCACAGCGTGTTAGTGGCATTGGCCAGCCTTGTGGAGGCAGGCCTGCTCTGCAGATCCTGTGAGTGGCTGTGAGTCCTGAATGACTCTGCTGTTACACGGCCTGCATCCAGGCCCTCTGGAGGGGCGGCCCACCAGGGCATGGCCCCTGCTGCTGCTCTGATGCGGTACATCGCCTGCCCGGCAGCTCATGCTTCGAACCAGATGGCCGTGCTCATGCGATGCAGGCGTTCTCCCCCCTGGCAAACACCTATGGTGCAGTATGGGAGACCAACAGGCTGCCCACTGCACCGCTGGACTTGCAGTACACTGATGCCTCTGGGCTGACGCATCTGGCACGGTGAGCTGTGCCAGGCTGGGCAACACAGGAAAAGTCAAGATGTTTCTGAAGGATGTACATGCCTGCCATGCCCTGCGAGTATTGCTGTAGTGTGAGGCATGCCAGGCTGCTCCCTAGCCATTGGACATGCGTAGCCCCCTTGAAGACGCACAAACTTGCTTGCAAGCATGGCTGACATGCTTGCGCAGAGTGTGCTTGCCACTCATGGATTGTCATGGTGTGCACACATGTGCAGGAACGCAATCCCTGCATCAGCTGGGGTTGGCACAGACATCCCCGTCACCTTTGGAGGCAGCAGCTCTTCAGGCGCAGAGGTGGGCCCCTCTTCAGCTAGCCCCACCAGGTCATCAGGACCCTGACTTTGCAGATGCCAAGCACAACCCTAGGCTTTGGGAGCGCCGTCATTGAGTCCAGCTTGCATCATGTGTTGCAGCTTGCGGTCAGCGTCGCGGGCATGGCCGCTGCACGCAAGCTGCGTCAGACAGGGTTCACTGGGGATGTGGCTGACCAGGTCCTCGCATCGCTGGGCCTTCCGCTCGCTCTGCCTGAGCCAGCGTTGCTGCCAGCTGGTGTCCCCAGCCTGCCCGCAAGCATGCCAAAGGCAGCTGTGATCGCAGCCAGCCCGCAGGTGACTGCAGCCCCACCTGAGGGTCCCAGCCCCAACCTGCAGGCGCCTTCTGCGGCTGAACAGGCGCCTTCACCAGCCGTAGGTGAGCCTCTCATCTGCCAGGCAACAACATGCAGCATCACTGCGTAGATCTGGGGCATGCACTTAGCCTGCACATTGTGACTGCACAAGCCCATGACAGGTGCTGGGGATGCTGCCCAGCCCCACTCATCCCTTCCCCTCCCCACCCTCCCCAGCTCAGCAGCACACTCCCATATGAGACACCCCACCTGAGCTTGAAATGAGCAGCTGCAACCCCTGCTGGCAGGAGGTTCTGCATCAGGAGCAGCAAAGCCACGTCACTTGCCAGTCAGCCTCACCCAAAGCCATCTCCTGACAGCCAGCCACCCCCAGAGCCAACACCTGCCAGGCAGCAACATCCCAAGCCAGATCCGCAAAGACCCCCAACGTCAGCCTCAGCAGCTGTTGCGCCCCATTCACAGCCACGTGGCTCCCATCGTTGCTGGTGCTGGCAGCACACCTGAGGCTGCTGCCAGCAGGCGGTCGCTGGCACAGGCAAACCTGGATGCCCTCGCAGCTGCGGCAGAGGAGGGTGCCCCTTCCAGTCCACGAGCCCTGGCTCCCGCACCCGCCAGCCAAACCGAGACCCTGGCTGGGGCCCTAGGCGCTGGCAGCAACTCCCCTGAGGGCAGCGCAGAGGCAGCAGGCCCTGCCCAGACAGCTCGGCCCCTGCTCACTGCCACAGATGTGCGCAACACGATAACGGCTGAGATAGACAGTGGCTTGAACGCCCCTTTAATCCCAAAAGCCCCCCCCTCCCCACAGGCGCCACCACCAAGCAGCAACAGCAGCAATGGCACAATCACTGCCCCTTTCCCTGAACCCAGCATCGAAGCAGCGGGCACCACGGCACCTGTTGCTGGGCCCCCACCCAGCCCATCAGGGCTGGGGCTACCAGCTCTCCTGGGTCGCCGCCTGCAGCAGAGACACCCATTGCCGGCAGCCAGCGGTGGGGGCATCACTCGCCGCCTGCTGCAGTTGGTGCCATTCCCCACTCTGGCACTGCCCGCCCCTGTGTTCACCCCATTCCCACCCCTGACCCCCCTGCCACTGCTGACACCCTTTCCTCCGCTCCCAGAAGGAGGTGTGTGCCATCAGCTGCCTTTCCTGCCTGGTTTGCCAGCGTCCAGCATCTCCACCGGGATTGAGGCACCTTTTGACAGGGTGCATGCAAGCATGGCGCCGGCCTTGCATCCTGCACTAACAACAGCCTCCTGCCCAGCGCACACACTGCATGCTGCTGTATCTGCTGCCCAATGGCGCTGCCTGGGCTGCAGGGCCACCTGTTGCTTCAGAGCCGCCAGCTGTCTCAATGGAAGCCATGGCTCCAGCACCCAGCGCCTCTCCAGTGACAGTCAATGTCTCTGCACCAGCCCCAGGTCAGCAGCTGATGTGTCTGACTGCATTGACCAGGCGCTTGAGGAGGCCCTGTGGCCCGCCTCAGCTTGTGGGCTGCAGCATCGATTTTGAGCAGCCTCACTGCTGCGGGGCAGGATTGGTGGCTGGCCTGTATGTTTTGGGAGGCACTCTGCGCTGGTGCATGGGTGCTTCGGTGGCATTGCTCTGCACAAAGCTGCACTGCATCCAGTGCTCCATGGACTGCAGGCCCACCCGTCGCTGTGGAGCCGCCAGCTGCTTCTATGACGGCCACAGCTCCAGCACCCAGCGCCTCTCCAGTGACTGTCAATGTCTTTGCACCAGCTCCAGGTCAGCAGCTGGTGTCAGTTCAACTGTATCAAACAGTCACCTGCTAAGGCCATGGCTGTGCATTTTGTGTGCTGCAGCATCAACCCTATGCAACCTCAATCCTGTCGCGCAGACTTGATGGCTGGCCTGTATGCTTTGGGGTGGCTGTGTGCTGTGTGCATGGGTACACCAATGGCAGTGGTCTGCATAAAGCGGCACTGCAGCCTCTGTCCACCTGCAAGGCACCTGCTACTGGGCAGATACATAATACATATGTTGCCTGGCGCCAACCAAGGACCTGCTGTTTGCCCTGCAGCCCCTGCAGTCCCTCCCAACACTCCTGAGGCGGCCATCAATGCCTCAGCCCCTGCCAACACCTCAGGCGCAGCAACCGTTGCCTCAGCCCCTTCACCTCCCCCTGCCATAAACTCACCTTCACCTGCAGCCAACCTGTCGGTCATGGCCCCAGCACCAGGTATGGGGACCAGGCTGCTGCCTGCCCCTGTACAGACATCTGCCCAATCTCAGGTCTCGCAGGCCGTGGGGGGCTTAGCTGGCGGTCACTGCAGTAAGCTGCCAGCTCAGTAAGCGGCCCGCACACTGCGGTGCCCCCACAGCCTATGAGATCTAAGAGGGTTGCTCTGCACCCTCTATGCACCAGCAATTTATTTAGGAGGCTGCACTAGCTCACTCGTGCCCAGGTAGTCATGCACAGCAGCCCAGCCCAGGGCACTGACTGTCTGCTCCCAGCAGCCTGACTTGAACCCACCTGTCAACGGCAGCCCATATCACAAGCCAATTTAAGCGCAAAGAGGTCAAGCTATCACCTCAGGTTGAATTTAACCTGAATTGATAGCTGGAACTTCTTCGCGCTTAGATTGGCTTGTGATGTGGGCTGCTGTATGCTGGAGTGTTACTAGCCTGCTGGCTGCAGGCAGCAACAGGCTCTTGTCAACTGCATGACTTACTTGGGAGCGCATGCGCTGCAGTCTGCAATACAGGTGCAGCTGAGCACTGTGTGTGTTTGCAGCAGGCACTGCTCAATGCCTCATGCAAGAGAGTCATTCTTACATCAGTTGGGGAGTTGTCTTCGACAAAATGTGCTAAAATTGCACTGCAGCTCCAAGCAACCCCTCCTCTGAGGCGCCACCACCAGGCGGCAACACAACCTTTGACTTGAAGGCCGCGGTGGGCTCTGGTGCCAACTGCAGCAGCATCTTCTCCGTGCTGACCCTGGACCCTGACCTCCGCAACTGGACTGCTTTGCTGAAGGTGAGGCCCTGCATGACTTCATGCTTGCATGAGGCCAGATGATGACGAGGATTTGCTGCTGTGGATCCACATGCAGCTGCATGCCCAGATGCAGCAGAACAGGCAGCAACAGGCGTGGTCACATTGCATGCTGACCTCAGCTGACCTCAGCAGGCAAAGTAGCCTGCTAAGTGTTGAGGCACTGCGCGGGGCTGTGGGTGTGACGGCTGGCACTTCAGCGGATGGTCGAGAATGTTGACAGGCAATAGCTGGGTGGACTGATCCGCTGATGGTGCAGCACTGTACGTGTTTGGCTGCAGGTGCTTTGTGAAACCATTGTGCCTGCTGCATGGGGAACCGGCTGTTGTCTGCTTGGCATTGCTGCTGGGGCGCACCTCTCAGGTGCATGCTGACTTGCAGTCTGCCAAACCCGGCACAAGCTGTGTGACTGCTTCCTGCTTGGGCCGCAGGCAGCAGCACATGCAGCATAAGGGGTCGACCAGATGAGAGCAACATGCATGCTGGCTGCAGGCTCAGGGAGTGGATGGCACCCTCAACAACACGCAAGAGTCGCTGACAGTCTTTGCGCCCATCAACAGCGCTTTCACAGAGACTGTGTTTGCACCTGTGAGTCCATGCTGTGGCCCGTTGCTTTGATGTGCAGGTGAGTTGGCACCATGCAGCATTGGTCAGCCTTCAGCTTGTCTTCAAGAATGCAGAACGCTTGTGTCCCATCTTTGACGTGCTGAGTGTATATCCTGCTGAAAATTCACTGCACAGCAGTCAGCTGAGCTTGCCCTGCTTCTGTGCAGAATGATAATCAGCTGGCAAATGCACGAAGCGTCCAAGACTTGCTTGGGAGCCAACCTGCTTCTGCCAACCCCATCATTGGCTATCACATCCTGCCAAAAGCGCACAGGACGACTGACTTCACGCCTGGCTCCAGCCTGAACACCACTGACACCATCAAGGGCACAGGTGTTGCGGGGGGAGTGACAACCAACATTCCTGTCAATTTCACCACGAGCAGCGCTGGCAGCATCCAGGTGATTCACCCTGAGGCATGCATCAGTGACTTGTTGACTCACTGCGAGTGGCAGGTCGCCTGCATCACACTGCCTTGGTGTTTCAAACCAGGCACCTTGCTGTTGCGTTTGAGGGCCACGGAGCTCATCTGCTCACTAGATGCCTTTGCCACTTGCAGGTTCAGGGGGTGGGCAGCTATGCAGATATCCTTCAGGGTGACATTCCTGCATGTGGCCCCAGCTTCATCCACATCATAGACCATGTCCTGCTCCCATTCAACCCCCAGGCCAGCACAAACAGTACACCTGCTCCAGCAGCTATGGAGATGTCACCGACCAGTGCCAGTGGCTGACATTTGCAAAATGTTTGGCATCTTAGAGCAGCTCTCTGAACTTGACAGAGTCTGACCACCCAATGAATCCTCAGTAGCGACGAGCAGCGACAAAGACAGGGTGCCTCATCTGCAACTCGTGGGCGCTGTCGATGTATGTTATACAAACTGTGCAAGGGCAACAGCGCATGCACAGCAGCTGTGCAGAACAGGATTCTATTGCAATCTTGTTCTGCGTTTGCATGATGGAACAGACTATCGTGGCGGAGCTGCTGGCTACAGGAAGGGTCTCCATCCCAGCCAGGTGCGACCAAGGATATCTGGGTCTGTGGCATGGTCCAGCAGGCAGTCAACTTGGGCTTCAGGGTTGGGCAGGCACCCCTGTGAGTCTACAACCTGCTGCGCTCTCAGGCTGTGCGGGTCGCCCCTCACAATGCGCTGCAGCTGGTGCCAGTAGGGCTTGCCCTCATGGAGCTGGGCCAGCTCCTGGACCATAATTTCAGCAGGATGGCGGCCCGCGAGCTTCATGGCCACCGCATCCATCTGCAGGCAGCAGGTGTGAGAGGCAGCTGCAGAGCTGCTGCGCCATGATGTCTGCAGAGTGCCAGCTTGATAGCTGTCAGACCCAATTTGCAGCCACATAACAAGTATCAGGAGGTAGTATTCCAAGTACAAAGTGATGTGGCTTCTGGAGATACTGACGCAGATGGAGACCCCAACTGCAGGACAGCATGGAGATGCCTGCCAGGAGCAACCTGACAGCAAGGCCTGAGGCTATAACATCAAGCAGCCCATCCCAACTCGCAGGATAAGCTGGGGGCAGGCGGCAGAGTGCAGTATCTCACTGGCCAACCGTTTCAGCAAGGCTCCCTGGCTGTCTAGACACGACGAGGACTCACCTTGAGCTGGAGGTGCTCGTTCTGGGCAGACTCCGCCACTGCAGCACTGCTATTGGAGGGTGTCCGTGAGCTGCGCAGCCGCACGTTGGCCACGTGCTGCCCCTCGCGCTGCCAGTCAATGAGGGGCTCCCGCATGAAGGCCAGGCACACGCCCTGCAACAGGGGCACAGGCACTCCTCTGCTCTGACAGAACACCTGGCAGATGCCTGTCACACTGCCAGTCGTCAAGGGCTCCAGCATGAAGGCCAGGCAAACACCCTGCCGTAAACATGCCTGGTTCGTGGTAGGCTGCTACGCAGCAGGCAGAGTGCTGGAGGAGAACCCTTATAAATCCAGTTCCGCATGATGGCCAGGTATTGCTGCTGCGGAGTTGCTGCTGGACCTGCTGCAGGCACAATGGGCGGCTCCCTATGCGACCTTCCCCCCTCGCTGGCTGCAAATGGCATTCCATACCCAGGTGGCCAACATGCGCCAATCACAGCCAGCAATGGGTCACCCCAGTGCACCAGCAGCAAGCAACCCCAGTTTGCCTGGAGAACGTCCCGCCCGCCGCGCAGCGCTGTCATGACCTGCGCCATCGGGTTGCGCAGCAGAACCTTGGCATCCAGGGGCTCCAGCACGCCCAGCATCTGCTGGGTCAGCCGGAAGGGCATCAGCTCTGGGATGGGCAGCACAGACACGCCGGTGTCAAAGGAGTACCTGCGGCAGCCAGAAACAACATGAGCGGGCAGGCAGCCATGTTCTGGCAAGGCATCAGCCCTTTACAGGGCAGCACAGCCTGGGCCTCGAGGGTATGAGCTCTGGAAGCGGCAACACAGACCACCCCATTCCCCCCCTCGCTTCTCCCAGGTCATACCCACAATCAATGGTGACCAGCATGCTGAGAGATGTTGCAGCAGGACCTTGAGCATCAGCATGATGACAAGCCCTGCAGAAGCTCAGTCTAAAACCTCCCCTAGCGCTGCACCAGCGGAGCCACAAGGAGGTGCCAGTGGCCACAGGTGCCCTGGGGGATAACGTCTGTCAAGTCTCACCCAAAGTCGATGGGCACCATGACCCCTGAGGGCATGTGCACCAGGATGTTCTCTGAGTGGCGGTCCCCAGTGCCCGCCACGTAGCCACAGATGCTCATGGCTGCCACGCTGGCTGTGAAGGCTGCCCTGTGGACCAGGAACAGCTCAGGGCTGCCAGCGCTGCGGAGCAGTGCTTCCCTGCAGGAACAGAGCAGACATCAGGCCTGGCAATGCTGGCTAGCCTTGTTTGCCATCGACAATATTGCTGCCAGCAGTGCGCTCCAATAGCAGCGCTCAACAGCAAAACACTGTGGGCCAGCATGAGGCATTGGCAGCTGGCCACCAACAGACAGGTGTCTGGGGCCTCAGGATAACGCGCCACCCAAGTTGCTTCACACTGCCTGGCACCAGCCTGGTGATGGGAGTGCACAGCAACATCTCCAGCATCCAACATGCACCATTTGCAGCCTGCTGTTCCAAGCCTGACAGCAAGCCTTGCAGCATGCAAGTGAGCTCGCCTGAGTCCATCCCATCGCAGCTTGGCCAGCACAGCCTCAAAATGGGAGGCCACCTGGGCACGCGACAGCTTCCTGAACATCGCTTCATACGCAGCCGCTGCAGCAGACATGACAGAGCTCTCTGGTCGCATTCGTCACTCAGGATCTCTGGGTGGTAGGTGCGTCCACGGTGAATGTGCAGCAGGCTGCGTGCAAGCTAGCCTTCTCCTTCATCGAACCCTTCCTCCAGCCACTGACTTGCCAAGCAGGATGCAGCTGCTACAGCCCCTAGAAACAAGCCCAGTGCAGCTCAGTAGTGTTATCAGGGCAGGCCGGCCATCCAGACATGGCATCTGGACTCCGGGTGAGACCACAGCAGCAGACAGTTACACTGCACTGGGCAGTGCAGTGCAGTGATGAGGTAGTGCAGCAAAGCCTGCATGCCCGGCAGCCCAGCCCACTCACCAGGCCTCACATCCTGCGTTCCACCGAATATGTAGCTGCGCATGTCGTCCAGGGCTGTGACCTGTGTCTTCTCGGGGACAAAGGCGGACACCACTGCCTTGTAGGGCTGAGTGTCGGGCACGAACCTGCAGGTGGATGCCTGCATCTTGCTCGCACTGCCAAGACCTCATTCGGAGTGGATGCTTGTCGGCATTTATGCTGGGGCTGCCAAGTGGTTCTCATGCACATGCAGCATGGGCTGGCTGTGCGAATGTTGCACGAGCAGTTGTTTTCAGATTCCACCATGTGCTGGCAGAGCAGCCTGTGGTGGCTGAACGCGGCCTTCACAAGGCAGCGCACTCACTCCATGAGGCCCAATGAGGAGGTGAAGGGGATGACGCTGTACGTGCGCACCTGCAGGCAGGGCAGCAGGCTCAGGAGGCCAGCTGTCAGCAGCACTTTGCCAACGTGGATGCTGCCCACAACAGGGTGCTGTGCCGCCAGGTCAGCAGTGGTGCCGTTCTGCGGACTGTTCATGCAGGGCAGTGGTGCCTCCATCCTTAACACAGCAATGACAAGCAGCTGGGTGTGTGCATGCATGGGAATGAGAACAAGGTTGCCCGAGATGCCTTGAGCTGGCAAGTCGGCCATGCTGCAAGACCCTAGATCATGCCATAATGATCCATTTATGGCTGCAGCCCTCATCCGCATAGCAGCCATTCGGCCCTTGACGCTGTAGTCCTGGCACGCTTTGAGCTCATTGATGTGACACACAGAGACCCACATGACAACTGCCTGCAGGCTCTGTCTCACCCTGAGGTTGCTGGCAGCGCCCGGCTGCTGTGCAATGAGGCCGTTCATGAGGTCAAACAGCTGCATCACGCGCTGGTCGATGCGCAGCTCCTCGCCGCCCTTCTGCATGAAGTCATACTCCCTGCAGCACCATGTGCGTGGTTGCCATGTGAGAACAGCAGCAGTAAATGTCTTGGGCCAAACAGGTGGGAAGCTCCTTCCACGCCAGGACTGCAGAAATCCTGCTTGCAGCGCATGTGGGCAAGGCTTCCAGCCACCAGAAGGGGTGCATCATGTTTGTGAAGTTGATTTGGGAGACGACCAGAGGCAGCATGCCCCAGCCCAAGTCCAGCTGTCTGCTCACCAGTGCAGGAGGCCCATGTGCTTGCTGGAACCTCAGTTGCTGAGTATGCCACCCAGAGCATCATGCAGTCACCGCCCAACAGCTGGAGGGCAGTCAGGCAGCCTGCACCTCTACAGCTGTGCTCACCCTGACATCAGGTTGCTGTGACGAGAGGTCACAGAGGCCTGACTCCGCTCACACCCACCACACTTGCATGTTTCAGGCAAAGACCCGCCTGTGGCTGATATGACCATGTGCTGCCTTTGACCAGTTGAAGCCTGGCTCGGTGTGAAGCCATGGTGGATGCCTCTCACAGGCAGCTTTCATGCCATGAATGCTGAGCATGGCACCAGTGCTGGCGTCTGCCACTTGCCGGGCTGTCAGGTGGCTTCTAGGGCAGCACAAGGCACTGTACCTGAAGTCGCTGCCATAGATGGTCAGCTTCTTGGGTTTCTGCTTGGAGCTGAACACATGCACAGTCTTGCCAAAGCCCACGATGTGCACAGCCGGCTGCTGCGTGCAGAAGATGGACCGGATGCTGGGCATGCTGGGCAGCAGCAGGCCAACGCCTGCGCCCGGCCCTGCAGACACGACAGGACACAGGGCTCATCACCAGGGATGCTGATCAAGCTGAGGGGCGCCACATGTTGATCACTCAATATGAGAAAGAGCTGGGTGGCAACAGGCCGTTGTCTGCCCTGGACCCTGGAAATAGGACAAGGTACTCACTTTGTCATGCAGGTTCCAGAGGCTGACCAGCACCACAATCAACACACATAGAGCTGGATGCACCAGCTGCAAAGCTGTGTTGGCATCCTTTTACACGAGCCGCATTGCTGGCTGCCCAAACAGCACAGTCCAGTCAAAGTGTCAGCCCAATGTTATGGTGACTCAAGCACTTGTTGCGAAGTCGGCATGATTTTGGGTCAATAGGCAGCAAGTCACAAATGCGTGGATGCTGACAAACAAAGAGAGGGAATACCTGATGGTGCAGTGAACTCCTCAAACCAGTGGCTCAGGCGGGCCAGGTCCCGCTTGCCCGTCTTGCTCTCTGCAAATTGCCGTATGGGCGCGCTCAGCTTGTCTGCTGCTGTCTTATATTGACTGCAGAAACCAGGGCACTAGGTCAGCTGATGGCACTTCGCTTGCCACTAGACATGGCTGCTTGCAGTTGGTATGGCAGCAGGTGACCATCATGGCTCAGGTGTTGTCCTGCCCACAGCTGGTGCAGGGCAGCAGGAGCTGACCAGCAAGCAAACAGAGGCCATCCAAGGGACCTGACAGTCTGTCCAAAGCATGTATGGCTTGTTCAACCCAAAGTGGAAGGATTGGCGCTTCTGTCTGTCTGTGTACCTACGAAGCTGGTTGCTGTGCTGCATTGTGCCTCTGGCAACACCATCTGAACCGTCTGCACAGCCTCACACGCCTGTCCCTGGCAGTTGTGCTTCCTTGCTTGACTTGTCTGTGTGCAGCTGCTGGCACCAGCAGCGCAGTCTCCAGCACTTGTACAGATCAACAGATGCCTCACCTGGCAGTCATAGCGCCCAACTTGGCGCCATCCTTCCCAAACGCCTCCAGCAGTGGCTTCTCAAACTTCTTGGCAAACTGGGAGTTGACAGTCGCGCCCTGCTCTGGGCCTGCTGCAGCAGACGCTGTCCGCGATGTCCTGCGGTGTGTGGCGCCTCCTGAGGCTGGCTCAGCTGCCCGGGACATGTGCCGTGCAACCAGGTCTGGGAACACGCAGTCGCGCCACAGTTCAGCTGCTGCCTCCTGCGGTGACAGAGGATAAAGTCAACATCATGTACTGATTCAGCTGCCTTGGCTTTGGGCCATGCAAGAAGGTCAGGGAGCACCAGATGTTGCCACTGGGGAGCTGCATCCTATACAAGGAGGTGGAAGGAGGGGGTGGGGGAGAGAGGGCAACTTTGGCACCACCATCTTGGCAGGGCCCTGCATGTCACGCAGGCCAAGCTTCTAGACAGCCAGCTGCCAGCCCCCACGCCTGTTTGCCTTGGCTGACAAGCTGCTGCAAGTGGGCATACAAGCCGCCGCCATCCTTTTGATCATCTGTGCCCCTACATTGTCCTGTAGCTACTTTCTGTAAAGCATGCAATGCCAGGCTGCCCTCATGCCCACCTTCCTGTCCTTGCCCACCAGCTGCTGCAGCTGGGCATGCCAGGCCTCCCACCGCTGCGAGGGATAGGTCACATCATTCATGGCTTGCATGAATGCAGTGAGCTGCTCATTGTGCAGCAGGGGTGCCAGGGACGCAGCCAGCTGCTGGCCCCGCTGGCTGTAGTGCTGGCTGCTCAGCCTGAAGGGAAAGAAGAGCTGCTGCTGGTAGTCACGGGCCAGCACCTGCAGGGTGTCGGGGCAGAGCTTAAGAACAGAAAACTTAGTTAACACACATGCTGCAGACTGATGTGTTGGCTGCTGCTTTGCCTTTGTGAACGCAGGGAGGGATACAAAGCAGAGATATGTGTTGGGTGCTTGCCGGTCATGCATGCCCTCTGGTCTCTTGGGGGCAGTGAGACAAGACAGCAGCTGCCCCGCAAAGTGCAAATGAAAGGAACCCACACTACGTAGTGCAGATGTGCCTTATATGGTGGCACCAACGACTTTGGTGACACCACTCAGTCTGTCTTGCCGTGCCCAGTCATGCAGCTAAGGTCAGCTGAAATTGCCGCTATCTTTGGCAGCATATGCCTGTGTACAGTGTCAGGTCTGCTCCTCTTGAGAGCGAACAGCAGAGCTGGCATAGTGTGCAGAACCACAGCCGTGGCACAGCTCACCATGAGGGCAGGCAGCAGAACCTCGCCACCATCTGCATCCAGCAGGGTGAGCATCTGAGCTGCCCAGGGAAGCATGAACCTCAGCGGGACGCCCTCCCAGCCTTTGGCAAAGGCCGTCCTGGCGGCCTCTGCTGCAGAACCTGATCCTGTGAGCACAGTCAGGATCCTGGGGACAAGCAGGGCAGCCTCGGCACCTGCATGACAAGGAAGGAATTGGTTCAAACTCAGTGACATTGCAGGGCAGAAACTCCATCTGGCAGACAGCCTGGTGCCTTAGACAGACCGGCCAGAACAGAGCAGTGGGTTGTGTGCACTGCACATCGGCATGTTACATGCTGAGGGCGCACATGTTGGCAGGCAACGACACACATTTGTGGATGTGCTTGCAGGTAGACTCCAGTGAATATGTTCACCTGCATGTCCACCCAGGTGCATGGATCTCAGTAGGTTGGCAACCAGCAGCGCGGCCACGCCCCCCTGCCGCCGGAGGTCTGCGTGCAGCCCTGGGCTGATTAGCTGCCTGCTAGAGGCATCAGAAGCCTCATCCTGCATGTGGGAGGCTCCGCTGAAAGTCATTCTGTGCTGTGCAGCCCACTCAGACATACTTCGCATGCAGCGCAGACGTCCTCAAATCGGACAGTGTCAGCAGCAGGTGCCTCCTGGTACAGCTGCCTTAGTTTGTTGCAATGTACTAAGACAAGGACCTCCTCCGGGAAGTGCACGAAAGCTGACAGCATGGCAACTCGTGCGCCAAACCTGAGACCAGGCTACATATGTGGCGCAACTGGCATCATGCAATGTGTAACGAAACCAACCTGCATAAGATCGCTGCAAAGCCCTGCCAGCTGTTTGCAACCCTCAGCAATAGCAGCAGCTGCTGCTGACGGCCCAGAGTCTTGATCTGCATCCTGCTTGACAATCAGCTGCAAGCTCTTGAAGGCCTCAGTCAGGTGCCCAGATGCCTGCTGGGGATCCTGTTGCTGGCGGCTCAGGACGCAGTGGGCTTGAGCCTTCAGCAGCAGCAGCTGGGCTTCCCTGCTGCTGCTGAAGACACTGTCAGCAGCAAGGATTTCAAGCTTTCCACAAAGCTCGTCTGAGGGCTGCTCCTCTGCCTGCACACATCAGGTGGTGTGCCCATCAGTTGGGGCACATGCCATCACCTAAGTACTGTGGTGAGGGACAGCAGGCTTTCGGCCGCTTCATGCTGCAGCAACAGCATTGCTTCAGCGAGAAGGGATCACCACGCTGCTTGGTCAGCGGCTGCACAAAGCAGATGACCTGCATCCCGCAAAGTATGACTTGGAGCAGACCCCTGAAGCACAATGAAGGCGCCCAATATACCTGAGACAGCAGCAGCCTCAGTCTGGCCTGCTTGTTGACCTCAGAGTGTTCTCCAGCCACGGCCTCATGTTCAACCAGCAGCTTGGCAGAAGGATCCAGGTAGCCCTGCTGCCTCAGGACGGCTGCACACTCGAGCAGCAGGCTGCCAGACATCGCCTGCAGGCAGAGTAATGGCACTTTTGTCTTCCATGGACGAATAAGCTGGAGGGTGAGCTGCCTGGTGCCGGCGATTGTTTATTCCACGGACAAGCAGGAAGGGTAGCTGGCTACAAAGTGGTAGGCTAACCCAGGCCACCTGCATTGGCAAAGAGGGGGCAGTGCTTCTCAAGACGGTGGTGCCGCCGATGCAGGGACAGGACAGGCGCCATGAGGCAGCTGAATGATGTAGACAAGAAGCACTGCTGCTCAGCACGGCTCACGCCGCTGGCAGCGCTGCTCTACCCGACTGCAGGTGCACGAGGTGCAGTGGCTCAAGGCCAGAAAATCCAGTGTACCTCGAAGGCCTGTCGGTCTGCCTTGCCCCGCCATTCAGCGGCCACAGAGTCCAGCAGCAGGCGCCGAGAGTGGAGCACTGCCAGAGTGACCTCTGCGCTTGGCTGCTGCATTGACGGCCACCTGCCAGCCCAGGTGCTGCACAGCTGCTGCAGCTGCGGCATGCCTGTCTCGCCCTGGGGCACCTGCTTTAGCAGGCTGAGGACTTCCTGCAAGCACATGATGGTTTGCATTTGTTCAACCTGCACATGCGGCTACTTGAGCAGACTGAGGAGCTCCTGCACATCTCCTGGCGCAGTTCACCAAAGCTGTGTGCCGCAGGCAGCTGCCCTAACAGATTCACGCCCCCTTCATTGAAGACGAGTGCTCACATGCGGAAAGGAGACTGCTACTGGACTGAGATGTCAAGCTGCGCAACCATATCACGGATGCTGTGAGTGATTGCTGATGTTCTGTAGTACTGCTTTGGACATAAGCGAACTGACAAGACAAGAAGAAGCATAAAGCAGGGATACCCACGTAAGGGACTCAAGTTTGAAGGCAAACCATAAGCGGTAGTCTACCTGAATCTCAGCCAAGGGCTGCAGGGATGCCACAGCATCCTGCCGGCTGGCCTGGCTGAGGGGGTGCAGGCCCGACCACTGCTGCCTGAAGTGCATCCAGGCAGTGCCCAGCAGTGCCTGACACCTGCACAAAAGGCAGCAGCCGCCTTGTGAAGCAATCTGCCACATGCCACACCCATTCAACTACTGTGCCACCAAGATGCCAGCTGCGTACGCCCGACTCTGGGTCCGGCACTCACTCCTGAAACAGTTCATATAAATGCTTGAGTGGACAACACTCAGCGCCTGGCCAATGGGCGCATGAGGGGCCTTCAGCACGGTCGGTTGACTGCATGATGCGGTGGCATGTTGCATGCATCCTCACCGCTCCCACTGCCTGACATTAGCAGCCTGCAGGGCCAGCTCAACCGGGGCAGCACTCTCCAGCACAGCCATCTTCTCCTGGTCTGCCTCAAAGTGCTTCACAAGACTCCCTGCTCGTGGACGGGCCTCTGCCTCGCTCCCAAACAGGCAGGTCCGCAGAAACGGCCTGGCAGGCAAGCAGCAGCTGTAGAGGAACAGCAGGGAGCTGCATCTGGGATTGCAGAGCCAAAGCTGCCAATGCTCTTGAGGTGATCACGAGCATGCTGCAACGCGGAAACACGAGTGTTGGTGCCAATCAGGGTTGACCAAAGTGCAGTCTACGACTCCAAAGCTGCGTATCCTTGGTGCTTTGTGCATAGACTCACCTGATGAGGGCAGGACCATCTGCTAAGTCAGTCTTGTTGAAGAGCCAGGAGTGGTTAAAGCTCTCCTCTTCCTGCCCCTCTGGTGTGACCTCCAGCTGGATGTCCTGGTTCAACTCAGACCACTCCCCCAGGCATTGCAAGCATCTGCAGGACCATCGGTGATGTCAGGCCGTTTGACATTGCAATGCAAGCACCTGCCAGGCCCACTTTGCTCAACAGATTCTTTGTTTTCCACCCTTCAACTACTGAGAACACCTGTGTGAACCCCATGAGAAGCACAGGCACAGAGAAAAGGGTTTCTAGAATGGTGCTTTGGAGGGGCCATAAAGCGGCAAGCCATTTGCAAGCAAAAGCATCTGCCGCTCACTTCCTCTGCTCAGCTGCCCAGAGGTCCAGCTCAGCACTGGTCGGCTCCTGGCCATGGAAGAGCTGTTCTGCCAAGACCTCCCATTGCTGCCTCTCCTCCTGCAGCAGATGTGCTTTTGTCCCTATAAATGCTCCACCTGCCCTGTGGGCTGCCCTTGGGTGCGTTGACACTTTGCCAGGGAGACGTATACAAGCTACTATAAGCAGCCCTGGCGCACCATCATGGGCCTGAGAGGCATGCCCATGCCTTCCTGTCAGCATCTCACCAGGAACACATCTTGTACGTGGCACTCAGATAGACTTCCAAGAAGACCAGCCAGCAGGCTCAGCTCAGAGGCAGCCAACTCACCCCCGTCTCTGCATCTTCTGGGTGCCTGATCATGCGCATGGTGCCATAGAGGTGATGAGCCTCACCCACGTGGCGCTTGGTCATGGCCTCCATGGCACGCTTGGTGCCAGGGCACCTGTACATGCAGCAAAACAGCAGGTGGTGAAGGGCAGACCCGCCACTTGTTGCAGGGTGACACAGGTTGGCATGGGCAGGGTTGATACGGGCCTCCACCCACGCATCTGCAACCCCCAATTTATCTGTGCAGCTATGCCCGGCGGCCTGCTCTGACAGAATGGGAAAAGGTATCTTACAAGACCATATGGACAGACATAACCCGTAGATGCAGTAGGTGCAGGGCCAGACCTGACAACGTGGGCGGAGCTGATGTGGTGCAGCACATCATCCTGCCCCAGCTGGGCATACAGCTCAGCCAGCGCGCTCCAGTCCGCAGGCTCGCCTGCAGCATGGCTGCCGGCTGCCCTTGTGCTGGCCTCTGACGAGCCCCTGCGTCTCTTGGCGCTGGGCTGCTGCGCAGCTGAGTCGCCAAACAGCAGCTGCTCCTCGATCTGCTGGCAGAGGTGTCAAGTACCAAACAGGTGCATTCTGCTCAGCAGGCATGCGCATTCATGTGCTCAAACAAACACTCACTCAACATCTGCAGGTAGGCACAAGCATCAAAGGCTCTGTATGCGCCGTTGCAGGACATACGCGATTGTGGCTCCCAGCAGCCAGCTACTGTCAGTCACTCTCAGTAAATTCTGGAGCCCATGTGCATATCTGCTTGCCTGCAGAGCTCCTGCCTGCAGTCTGCCGGCAGCCATTGCAGCATCTGCAGCATGCTGCGCAGGCACTGCAAAGCCTCGGTCTGCCAGCGCAAAGCTCTGCAGGCAGGCCACAAAGCTGACATGCTTGGGCCCCCGCGAGAACGCCTCTGTCAGAGCGCCTGTCAGACAGGCCTTGGCCTCCTGCGTGTCCCTGCTGGCCTCTGCTAGATCAAGTGAGGCCTGCCACAGAGCTGCCATCACCAGCTGACCAGACATGATGTCCCTGGCTGCCAGCACACCTGGGGCAGCACAGGCAAGCATCAACACGAGCTAGATAGGGCAGATTGCTGTCCTGAGGTGCAGTCAAGCTCATGTTTGGACATGAGCAGCTTTGCACCGTTAGGCAATGTGAAGCCCGTCTGCCTCCACCTGGCAACAGGAGAAGCAAGTGGTTGCAATGTACCACAGCAGCTGCATGCATCGTCCTGGAGGCTGAGGCGCAGGCGCAGCTGGCAATCATGTTACAGACAGCGATGACTCACCCAAAGGTGCCAGGAAGGAGGCAGGCGTGACCTGGGCAATGTCGGGGAGCTCCCCAACTCTGTACTTGCGCAGGAGGGTGACCTTGCGCTCACGGGCTGCAGCAGAGGCTGCAGCAGAAGCCCGCCGGCGCTGCACCCGCCCCAAGAAGGCAGCGCGGCCCCTATGCAGCACCGTAGAGAGGTGAGCAGCTTGACCATGGCAGCCTTCAATGGAGTCAGGGTAGCGTGTAGCTGTGCAGATGGAAATCGTGCACCGAAGGGTACTGGCGGGCAAGCACAGCCATGGGCCAGGCACCACCTGCCTAGCATGCAGAAGCAGCACAACAGCGGGCAGCATGCGGTCCCACACTCAGACTAGGGTAATACAGGCGGGCGCTCACCTTGGGGCCCATTGCAGGCCGCTTAGCACAACAGATATGGGAAATATCCAGCTGCGCAAGTCCAAGCTGAGGTCAGGCAAACGTGTGCTCACTTCACGGGCCGTCGCAAGACTTTCGCCGTCCCTGTGTATGTGCTCTGCGTGCTGCCACCACCCAGGTTGCTGCTGCCTGTTGCAGCCAGAGTAGCCATGTCCTCCTTGGGCACGTCCAAGGTCAAGGAGAAAGACTGGGACAGAGTGCCCTGCTGGGTGGCTGCCACCATGCCCACTGGCTTCTGAACGAGTCAGGAAGGCGGTCAGGAACAGGCACAGCACAGCAGAGGGGTCCAGCCTTGCTGGGTGGCCGCCGCCATGCCTGCAGGCTTCTGCATGCAGCAGGCTTGTGCACAGGCAGAGCACACAGTCAGAGACGAGAGCACACAGGAAAGGGACACTGCATGGCTACCCAGCCAGGCTGCAATGCAGTGGTCCACCATGCCCAAAAGCTTCCAGATCAGCAGGCAAACCACTGAAACCTGCCAGGAAGAAGGACTGAGAGACCTGCGGAGCATGCAGACAGGAACAAGACAGGGCAGGCGAGGGGGTGCTGTTCTGGCTGCAGCCATACCCACAGCCTTAGGCATGGGCAGAGCACAGCACATCACTACAGTGTGAAAGGGCTGGGTCTGCGAGCCGTACTGTGCAGCCGCCATCATGTTGCCTCAGCAAAGGGACATCACCGAGGAGTGGACCATTGCCAAGGCGGGTAGCCGTCAATTATGCCTACACACCTGTATGCTGGCATCATGCAGCAGATACGGCATAATGCAGCATGTAACCAGCACAGCAGACATACTGTCCAAATCTCATGTTGTAGTACACTTGCACTTCCATGAGGGGCACATGCAGGCTCGAGGGAACAACTTGCTGGGGAGTGCAGCTGTAGGAAGAGCCACAGGCCACAGCTTGCCCAGCAGATCAGCTGCATTACCGACCATGAACCGGCAGCATCAGTTGCGCGCTGAGGCCGTCATGATGGCTGGCCCAACCTCGCACCTGAGTGTACTGGGTGCCGCCGGCAGTGGCTGCCACGGTGGCCCCTGGCATGCCCTTGATGGGGCTGCGAAACTGGGACTGTGACGCAAACATGGTGCCAGCAGTCAGGCTGGACCTGCCCAGCGTGTCCACTGCATAGTCGGTGAAGACACAGTCCCCCAGGTCCCTGCAGGTAGCATCTGGAGTCCAGCACGCAGAGGGGGCCCTTGCTTGCAGGCAAGTCTTTGTGTTCAGGCCGGCTCCCTGCAGGCAGCAAGTGTCCAGCATGCAGAGGGTACCCTTGCTTGCAGGCAGCATCCAGCATCTAGCACGCAGAGGCCCTTGCTTGCAGGCAGGTCTGTGTGTGGACGCAGAGGTGATGGACATCGCTGGGTCCTTGAATAGTGCAGTTGTGTCCACTGTACTCTTTTGCAGTGATGAGGTCCATGGGGATGTCCTGTCACAGGTCTGCAGCATCTCAGAAGCAGGCTGACAGACGACAGGGCAAGGCCTCAGCAGCAGGCAGCTGTGCATCAAGCACTTAGGTCTGGAGCGCTTCTAGTTGATGCACGTCCAGCAGATGAAAGTGGGGCTCCAACAATGCATCAGCAATGAAGCAGCAACTCACTGGTCAAAGACCTTCTTGTCATAGCCTGAAATGGCCTGCGGTAGTTGCAACACCGCTGCCACTGCGCTAGCAGCCCAGGTGGCCTCGAGTTTTTGAGTCTGCACCAAGGAAATGAGCTCACTGTCTGATGCCAAGCAGCATGTAGAGCGTGCAGCTTGAAGGCAGCCTGCAGAGACACGGTGGTCGGCACAGCAGGCAGGTGGGTTGCACGTCAACCTGACACAAGGAGGCAACAAAGCCACCCGCTGGCCTGCTCAGTCTGGATGCTGCTGCCAGAGGGCATGCCAACAGGCCTCCCTGTGGCATCACCAAAGCAACCATGGACATTCACACATGCGCCACACAGCCTCACCAGAGTCCCTGGCGCCTGCAGCGGCTCCTGCAGGACCGCCTGCAGCCTCTGGGGCAGCCTCTGGGGCAGCTCAGAGTGCCAGAACTGCAGAGCCTCTCGCCGCAGGTCAGGGTCGGGGTCTGCCAGAAGGGCAAACAGGGGCGGCCGCAGCAGGCCATGCAGGGCTGGGCGCACAGGCCATGCGCTCTGCAGTAGCCCCAGGAAGCGGGCGCGGCACTCCCGGCTGCTGTGGGCGGTGAAGGCGGGGATCATGGTCCGGATCAGGTCCCCTGCAGGTGGACAAGCGTGTGTCTTTGCCTGAGTGCTGCGCAGTTCAAGCTGGACCATGCTTGCAGCACGTGCTCTTCAGTAGCAGATGCTTCAGCGGTGTTGAAGTAATGCTGCAATGCCACATGGCTGGTCACAAAAGCAGCTCAAAAATGGCCAGCAAACTGTGTTTGCCAAGCAGCAGCAGCTGCAGGGCTGGTCCCACGCAGCAGTTAGCATCAGCTGTCTGCCTGCAGCTCTTGCAAAACAGGTTTCCTCTTGTCAGGCTGCCACAGCCCACCTGCTCGCTGATCAGGCTCCTGCCGCAGCAGCACTGCCACGAGTTTGAGGGTGCTGCTCTGCACTGCCACATTGTATGAGGTCAGCAGCCCGGGCAACAGGTGCTGGAGCTCGACTGCAAGGTCTGGCAGGTGCTCTGCCCGCCTGGCCAGCAGGTCCACAGCTGTGGCTTGCAGCTGGCCCGAGTGCCTCAGGGCTGTGCGCAGGAAGACTTGCAGCTTGTCCACTATGGGCTTGTAGTACTGCGAGATGCCATCTGCTGCTGCCAGGAACCTGCAGAGAAACGAGAGATGTCCTCATTGAACTTGTGACAGTGCGGCCAAGTGTCTGCTGCAGTCAGGAAGCTGCAGGCAGTTGACAGTGGCCACCACAGGCTTGGGACACGGCAAACAGCAAGGTCAACCTGCCATACGCAGGGAGCTGTGAAGCTGAAAAGGTCAAGTTGCAGCCTGGGCTCTCGGTTCAAGCCTGAACGCAAGCCAGGCTTTGAACTACCTAACACTGTCTGCAGGGCCAGTCAGCAGGTTGTGAACATGCGTCAATGGCTGAGATGCAGTAAGTCCCACAGCGTGTGGCATGGATGGGCAGAGAGGCAGAGGCCTCAGCAGACGTGCTGCTTGCTTGGCCCCAAGTATGTCCTGGGTGCCCATTCCGTACCCTCTGCATCATTGTCACGCCACAGATGCGCATCTCACCTGTCGACTCGTGACGTACCCGCTCTGCGCAACACCACAAAGTTTCCAAGATTGTCCACAGCCTGCAACAGGGCGATCACGTCTGTCATGACATGCTGGGCAAGCCCCCTGCCTGGCTTGCAGACAAGAAGCGGCAGCATCTGCTGGTTGCTGCATTGCCGCACCGCAAATGCAGTCTGGCGTGCAGCTGCAATGCACTGTCTTCAGGCGGCCACAAGGACAAGGCGTACCCCTAGCTGCTGTGCCAGCATAAGTACTGCTGACAGGCTTCAAAATCTTGAGATCTACAGCTACATCTGACTGCAGCTGACCAGCCTTTGCGAACTAGCTCTGTGAGGCACCTCTTGCGATAGGCTGCCAGCTCACCAGCTTGGGACAGCCAGTGCCGAGTACAGCTTTGACAGACAGGACACAGTGCCTGCACAATGCCATGTGCTCAGCTGACCTTGTGCCGGTCCTGGGCAGACCTGAATGGACAACTGACCTTGTGCGCAATGCGGTCAGCTTCCCAGCCCTGGATGGCCAGGTTCTTGTCCCTGGCGAGGCGGGCCAGGATGATACCCAGCCCCTCTGCCACTTTGCTGAGCAACTGCTGTGTGTTGTCAGGGTGCAGATAGTTGATCAGGGTTTGGACGAGGTCAGGGAAGGCCGCAACTGGGAAGAGCACAGGAGCCTGACTGTAGAAGAGGGCTGCAGGGGCACACAGATTTGTTCAGGGTGTGACCAACTCTGGAGAGCTGCTGTGTCCGAACAGCATAGGCGCCTTGCACAAAAGCGGGCTGCCTGGGTAGCAAATGGCATAGGTCAGCTGAAAGATTGTTACATAATGCCACTTCTCAGCAAGCAGAGTCACAACTACTCAGGGCACACTTGCACATGCCAGTTCAGTGCACGAGCATGCCACTTGCAGTGAGGGGTTTGACGCTGGGTATGGCATCCATCTGCATTGAGCACTTGCTGCAAGCCCCACACATATCAAGCAGTTTTGGGACCATGCTACATTGAAAAGCACCCCTGCATTGAGCGCCTGATGGCACCATGCATTTGCGAAATTCAAATAGCAAGCTTGATGCCCATGCCTGGCATTGAGAAGATTGACACCAGTGAGTGCCCCTCCCTGCAAATCCCTTTGCACAAAGTCTCTTGGCACCCAGGCCAGCCTCACCTGCAGTGGGCAGCATCGCACCATGCAAGCTACTTGCTGTATCTCCAATCCCCAAGAGCAAGCATGGTGCCCATGCCTGGTCCATCGGCATTGAACAGATCTGCGGCGGTGCATGCCCCTCACTCCTACACTCTTCTGCATGAAGCAGCTTGACACCCAGGCTGGGCTTGCCTGCATTGAGCAGCTTTACTCCCATGCTACGCTTGTCCAGCACCCGTTGCTTGTCCCTAGCTGAGGCCCCCTTGAGGAGCGGCTCCCTCATCAGCGCTGCCACAGGCTCCAAGGGCAGGGGCACGGCACAGCCCCACCGGCTGATCAACATCTTGAGCAGCGTGAAATTGTTGCCAGCAACTGGGCCCTCCGGGTGGAAGGCTGCTTTGATCTGCACCCAGCACAGCAGGCATGCTTACTGTACTGATCTGTGTGGTCAGCGGTCTTAGGCTGCCCTCATCTACCCAGCTTTGTTGACAAAGGCCGGAGGGATCCCAAGGTGTCAGGCATGATGAGCAGCGTGGGGTTACTGCAAGCGACTGCACCCCTGTGGAAAGCTGCCATGAGCTGCACATGAAGCATACAGGGCTCAACTTGTTGCTCTGAGCCTTGTAGACCACCAGTTGCCAGCTGCCTTGATGACCTCAGCCCCTTTTCACCTCAAGGCACGGTGCAAGGCCACTTTGTGCGCACAGTGCGAGCACCACACACTCAGAATGCTCCCTGTCAAAATGCAATAGCTGTGTGAGCACGCTCGAGCCCAGGGCAAAACAGGTCTAGGGCAAAATAAGCAAGTGCAGCCACTGCTAGTGGCAGCAGGGGCGTCTGTGTGACGTTCCTGCATCCTATATCAGCAGCAGTAAGAGGAGGCTGCGGCAGCGACAGGCCTGCCCTTGCTCTTGCCCAGAGCCCAGAAAGCTGCGCAGAGGGTGACGAGCATGCCGCCGGCCTGGATTTCTCACTGCCAGCAGCGGTGCAATCAGCAAGGCCCCACCAGGAATGAGTGGAAGCCATTGGCCACAGGCTGCAGCTCCCGAGCAATGGAGCCCCGGCTGTCAGCAGGGAAGATGGAGGGCCACCCCAGGAACATGGTGCAGACATCCAGCAGCATGTATTGCAGGCCCTCTTTGGCTGGGTCCTCCGTGTCAGCTGTGATGGCTCGGGCCACAGCAGGGAACCACTTCCCTGCGTGCTGGCCAAAGATTGAGGGACTCGGTGCCAAGGAGAGGTCCTGCAGCAGGCGTGGTCAGCTGATCAGCCACTGAACTAGTCTGTCTGCATGCTGACCGCCGATGCAGTGGCCTGGTATGACGGCACCTGCAGCAGGCAAGTCCAGTCAGCAGCTTGGCAATAGCACACTTCGGAAGGGTGACACATGGCAGTGGCTTGGCAGGGTGGTGCTGTCAAGCTGCAGCTTGGACCGCGGAGCTGATGGCGTTGGCAGCTTTGAGTAGAGGGGTGTGTATGGTGAGGGGGAAGTACAGGAAGGGCCAACGCCTGCGGCACAGTGGCTGCAGCTTTGCCCACACTGAGCTTGTGTGATCTAGAGGGGCAGCTCGCAGGCCATGTCACTAGCAAAGACCAGCTCATGCAGCGCACCTGCTGCGCCTCCGCCTGCTGCCGCTCAGCGTGCCTGCGGTCCACGTGCACGACTGCCTTGACCAGGAACAGGCGCACAACTCGTGGCACCGCCTCCGGGTCAACACCATTGACTACAGCGGCACTGGCCACAGTCCTGTGCAGGTGCTCCATCCAGGAGGGCATGCTGCCAGGGGTCCCCGGCTGCTTGGCTGCCAGCTTCTCAATGAGCTGGACCAGGGGCAGCATGACCTCGTGCTGGTCCAGCCAGTCATCCTCAACAGACAGGGAGTCGCCAGCAGCAGTAGGCAGCTCCAAGCCAGCTAAGGGGTCCTGCAGTGTCCATGACACGTCACATCCAAGAAGTGCATGCAGCAGCAGGCAGCTCCACATCAATCAAAGGTTCCTGCAATGTCTGCAGAGAGATGCACACCCGCTTTCTGGCGGCGCAGAGGCTTTTCTGCTGCCACCATCTACGCTTAGGATGTGGAGGTACCCCACAAGCATAAGCGATCCAGGCCTGAGCCAAGCCCTCTGGCCTGCTATCTGCTGCAAACTTGCACAGATGGCCACGTCAGCTCAGCAAGGCCACCAGGCTGCCGCAAAGCTACTGACAGCAGCATCAAGGCTCACCTGCCAAACTGCAGCCTGGGTCATCTCCAGAGACTGCTGGTACATATTTGGTCTCAAAGCACCCTCTTGCGCTGGCTGCTCTGACAGCAAATCATTCCCTGCAGGGAGGCATCGTAAGAAGCAGCCCAGCTTGTTTGGCAACATTGGCATCTTGCACTGCTCATGCTGCCTGCATGTCTTGTTGTTGCAATCGCTGCTGATGCTGCACTGATGGTGATCAGGTTGCAAGAGTGAGCACAGCAGGCCCCTAGCATCTTCAGAGTGCTGTTTGGTGCATGCGCACTCTTCCAACAATGGCGACGCTTGTTTGAGGTCACCTGCCCAAGAGGTGCATGAAGACACCCTGCTCCTCAAGAAATGCTTGACGTAGCAGCAACAAAAGACGTCCTAATGATGACACTGTCCAAGGCAAGGGAGCCGTCGAGGCACTTCCAGACACGCAGACTCACCACCGTCGATCTGTGACGCTGGCACATCACCCCCCGGGCCCGCCTCCTGGCTGTGGATGATGCCAAAGCTGCCCAAGGTGCCGCCACTGCCCAGAGTGCTGGTGGCAGCAAGGGTGGACGGGGCCAGCTTGCGGTCAGCCCGGACACGCTCGATCACAGCAGCCAGGGATGTGTTGGCACGCTGCTGGGATGCCCGCTGAGCTGCATCAGTCTGAACCTGGAACTTGAGCTCCCTGTCAGAGTCCAGCAGCTTCCGCCAGGGGTCTGCAGAGGCAGGCAGTTGGTACACGGAATGGCAGCTTACAATCGCGCTGTACAGGCACAGGAATGAAGTTACTTCTGCCAGGGTTCTGCCAGACAGGCAGCGGGCAGCAGTCAATTTTGGGGTATGCCAGTCATGCTGTGCAGACACAACAGCAAGCAGCCTTCGCCTGAGGGGTGCGGGGAGAGGCAGCCATCAGTCATGCACTGTCACAGCTTGCATCGTGCTGCACACCAGTACACTTAGGTCTTTGAGGTCAGCAAATTGCCCGAAGCACGGCTTTGAGGCCTGCAGCCACCTCAACTGTGCAGCTGAAGCAGCGTTGCAAAAGCCAGCCCCTGAGCAGCAATAGATGTAGTGCCCACTTGAGGCAACAACCACCTGCAATGGTCATCCCCTGGGCTGCATCCACTTTGAGGGGGGCCTCAAGGATTTTGACGTTGTCCTGAGTTGCTACACCAAGGCTGAGGCTGCAGGCAAAGGCTGCTGCCTGCATGCGCCGCGCTAGCGGCTCGTTCGTGGTGTCCTCCAGCTTCTGTGCTAGTCTGAAGTCCTTGGCCGCAGGCATCATCACCTCCTGCATGCAGCAGCCAACATTTGATTTGGAGTGTTGACTGAAAGACAACCATGGCACCTGGCCGGATGGCGCCATGCAGCAACAGGTTGTGCTTTTGAACAGGCAACAAGTCAGATTAAAGCGCATATAATAGAGGGCCCCTCCATCTGGACATCAAGAGTGCAGGCAATGCTTTCAGCCACTCAAGCCAGTGAATCGCAGGAGCTCTCCACACTGATGTGCTTGTGCAGCTCCATGCATGCTTATAGAGACCCAAATGTGCAGCAGCTGCTTGACAGAGCAAGCCTGCCCTGTGGACCATGATGTGCTCCAGCATTCATTTGCTGCTTCCCTTTGTCAGGCATGCTTGAAGCCAGACACAGCCAGCCTACCCTGTTGCCACCAACATCTTTCAGGATCTCCTTGATAGCCTCCTTCGGCACGCTCTCGTACATCACGTACAGCAGGCGGTAGGCTGCAGCCTTTGCTATCAGAGCTGAGCCCTCCTCTGCTGCAACTGAGGGGCTCATGCCCTCAGGATTGCCCTTGATGGTACTGATCAAGGCGGCGGCACGCTGCTGCAGGGTGTGCACCTGGTAGGACAGGGGGGCCAGCTGCAGCAAGGGCACCAGCAGGTACTGCAGGAGAGCCTGCCTGCAGGCGCAAGACAGGCAGGAGTCAACTGCTGCAGGGTGTGCAATTAGCCTTTCCCGGGGCCACTTGCAGCTTGGCTACCAACAGATACTGCAGGAGTGCTACTCTGCACCAGTAGGGGTAGAAAGGATTCCCTTGCAGGTTGTGCATCTGCAGGCAGGTGCACAAACAGGCGAGACTGCTGTAGGGTGTGCACCTGGTAGGACAGGATGCGTAATTGCAGTCTGGGCAGAAGGCAATGCAGCAGGAGCATCCCTGCCTGTAGATACAGCAACAAGAGGAGAAGCCAGCTGCATGAGGCACAGCTGTGCCTGTGCGGGTGACTGAGCAGTCCTGACGGCACAGGCAGAAGGGCACAGCCCAGCAGCGCATGAGCAGCCACCACGCAGGCTTCAGGGCATACAGTACTGTGGGCCTGCAGCAGAGACTGCAGGGCCTCCAGGTGTCAACTATGCCAATGTGTGTCTTCCGCAAACCCCATTGCTGCAGCTTGGCCCTCTCCAGCTGCCTCAATCCCCTTCAAGCACCTGTCTTGGTGGTCGAGCATTATCAGACCACTATTCAGCAGCCTCTGGGGTTGCAAGATCATGCAGAGTCTGTTGCAGTTGATGAGACCCTTGACCTGCAGCTGCCGCCCACACTGTCTGTGCCCGTCAGCACCCAGCTCAGCTCACTTTAGCGCTGCCCTGCTGGTACCTGGCTCCATGAAGATCTGATGCCAGGCATACTCCACAAGCGCATCTGCCTGAGCCTGAGCTGGGGGGCCCAGCTGATGTTGGCCATCAAATGAGGGGGTTGAGTCAACATCCATGGTGCTTGGAGTGCTGCAGCAGAAAGACATCCTGGTATGCCATGCCGGTTTGCAGACCCCAGCTGCTGGGCTGCAGGCCTCTGCTCCAACACAGTTGTCTGTGGCAGACTGTGCTGCAGAGTGCCAGGAAGCACAGGGGCGAATTCTCCCAGCTGGTGAGCTGACGCAAGTTCTGCTGAGGATGCCAGCAATGCCCTCTGACAGCCTGGCGGACTCTGTCATGCTGATCAAGAATGGATATGGGGAAGCCCAGCAGAGGGAATTCTGCTGTGCAATCAGAAAGGGGGAGGTGCAGTGGTACCCTGCTGTGATTGCTGGAGACCTTGGAGCCATGCAGCACAAACTAGTGCCACTAGAGGACTTGGGTAGTATGCGGTCATGCCAGCAACTGGGGCCATGCAGTGCAGATGAAGGGATTCCACCTGACGGCTGGCAATACGCCCTGCGACCCTGACTGACGACTGCCAGCTGAAGCTGGTGCTTGCGCTGGCCTGCAGGCTGCAGCTGCTACCAGGGTCAGCCTGGTCTCCAGCGCTGTCTGGTGGCGGTGGGGCCTTGGCAGCGCAAGCTCCCTCAGCACCACGTGCATCGTCTGCAGAGTGGCTGGACAGCTTGCATTCACCACTGCCGCCCTGAAGACTTGTTGGGCCAAACAGAACATCTCACGGCGGCCTGCTGCTGGTCGGCATTAGATGTCTGTGTGAAATGGTATGGTGCACCACCAAGCCACAATGCAGCTGCTGGCAGCTCACTGTAAGGAATGACACCCGTGAGCCCAGCAGGCCAGACTGGAGTCATGCATTTTGCCTTTGGGAGCACTAGGAGATGCTTGCAAGACATCACTGTCTCTCGGAAATCAAGCTGACCCTAAAATGATGCATCGGGGCTCACTTTGAGTAGAGGCGTGACATCATGCTGACTCCTGGCTGCTGCGACCATTGCATCCATGAGTGCCATCAGCTGTGTGGCATAGTCCAAGGCCTACGGCGCAGCAGAAGGCATTGTCAGTGACAAAGAAGCTGGCCGTGGCACTGCACTGTGAAGGCCGCTGAATGTCTTTCTGTTCTAGGGCTGACCAGATTTTCAAGCTGTGAGCAAGCACCACCAAGCAGGCAGACAGGAGTGGTGCAGAGCAGAACAGGCATATCAGCAGCGCATACACACATTTCTAGCTTGCCTGCGTGGTGCCTGCATCAAACTCATGAGAGTCGCTGGGGAACCTGTCCACAAGAGTGTGCACAGCCTGCACGACCTGCCCCCTGTGCTCTGCTGGCAGGCCCATAAACGGAGGTAGCAGCTCCAGTGCCCGTTTGCGGGTCATGACATGCCCACAATCTCTGCAGCACGTCAGATCAGGCTCAAGTCACTGACAAGCAGTCCTCTGGGTCAAACTTGACAAAGTGGTGCTGCATACAGGTGACGACTGCAAGGGCGCTTCCTTGCTACAACACTCTCTTGCATTGACCTGCAGGGAGGCACCCAGTGCAGCACAAGGGGCATAGAGTTGCAGAGCCCATCCACTTGCATGATCTGGAAGCCTGGCAGCATGTCAGAAGATGGGGTGCCCAACAGGTGAAGGCAGGAGGCATGCAGGGATGGACACAACTGGGGGCACTCGCCAGGATACAAAAGAAGATCGCAAGGCCCACCTCAGCATGCTGGTGTACATGCCCAGCAGCCACGCAAAGCTGGGCTGCCTGCGTGCCAGGACGCTGGAGGGGCTCAGCTCCAGGAGGAAGCCCAGAATGTCCAGCAGCAGCAGCTGCCGGGCTGGGGCTGCTGCGCTGGTGCCTCCAGATTGCGCCATAGACCGCAGCAGCTCCAAGTGGGGCAGCAAGGCTTCAACCACTGAGCTGCAGCCAGCATGGGGTCATCATAAGACATGCAGAGGTGGTGGCTGCAGCTGATCAACTGAACAGCTTTGAGGCTTCACTTAGGGTGGGCAGCATCGCTGAGCTGAGAGGTGGGCTCATGCACAACCACACTGCCTCTTGGCAACAATTCACAGAGGCCACAGAAGTAGCCAGACCTGACCGGCACTTGCGCCTGCAGGCAGGTACAAGACCCACCTAATTCTCGGATCTGGAAGCACAGAACTGGCTGCAATCCTGCCCTTGATTAGGACCTCAAGCATGCCAGTGAGCAGCAGCCCTGCTGGCCTGTGCGTGGCAATATCTGGGCCAGCCAGCGCTTTCAAAAGTGGCTGTGCGCACTTGCCAATGTTGAAGATGAGCCAGGAGTGCACCACAGGCTTGAAGTGGCCTGCAGGCAGCAGAGTGTGTATCAACTCAGGCCCTGATTGCCAGACCAGACAGAGGCAGCCAGGCTGCAGGCTGCCTGATCAAAGCAGCGAGCTAGTGCCCAGCATGACAAGTATCACAGTCATTGTCCAGCCACTGAACAACATGGTGTAAGCATGCTGAAAAGCATGTAGACCGACTCTGACAGGCTCACCATAAATTGTGAGGCCATGCTGAGGGTCCAGCAGGCGCCGGAGGAAGTCCTGCTCTGGCACTCCCAAGCGCAGAGCCAGGCTGAGGCCGCTCTGCATCACCTGCCGCTGCTGTGTGCCGGCGTCAGGCTGCAGGGTGGCAGCCAGGGCAACAAGCCTGCGGTGAGAGCACACACCATATATGTCTGCCTTGTTCTCAGGTGGCTTGCATTGAGGTGCTGTCGCAACACACTAATTGCCTTTCTCTTTTGCTACCTTGAGCAGCAATGCCTCACAAGTGGCATGCAGCAGCTGATCAGACCGGGACCCTGCCAGGCACATTCATCCAGACCCACCTGGCAGGCAGGTGCTGCCTGATGCTGGCTGGCACTGGGCTCAGCTCTTCTGGCACTGAAATCTCCAGGCACAGCATGAGCCCCTGCAGCAGTGCTGCTGCGCCAGGCAGGTTGGCACCCCACCCCCAGCTGCCGTCTGCCCGGCGGCGCAGCAGCTGCTTTGAGCTGTCCTTGGTAGCGTTGCTGATGGGCAGAACGCTGCTCAGGTAGATGGCCACAGCCTTCTGCACGCTCTTCAGGACCTGAGGCTTGCTGCCTGTTGCCTGCTGCACAAGATCCTGCAGAGAGGATGGCTACACATAGCTTGGCTCCGCGACTCCAGCCCAACCTGCTGCCAGCAGACTCTGGCAGGCGCCCAGCCACACATTCTTGCTTTCTGAGGCCCACCTGGGTGTTTTGCATCAGGCGCAGGGGACACAAGAATGCAGCATGTGCTTGACGCAGAGGCAGCCAGCTGCCTCCTCACCTTGGCAGACTGGCCCAGTCGGCGGGCCTTCTCTGCGTCAACCACTGGCACGCCAAGGTGGGAAGGGGCCACCAGGCACGCCATCAGGAAGGAGGCGAGGCCACTGCTGTCCAAGGGCACCACTTCTGTAGGCAGCACCTGCAGGCATGCATGGGAGGTGCAAAAGACAGCATCTGCAAGCATCTTGAGGGCAGCTCCTTCTGTGAGGGAGGGGAGGCGGAGCTCTGATGTTAGTCTGCAGGCTGCACACTTTAGTTGATGCATCGTGTTGGGCTGCCACACCAGTAGTGGTGCTGTGTGATCATGCAGCTGTTGCAGAGTGATGAGCCTGCCTGCAGCAAGCCCTCAGTCCTGGCAGGCCAATCTTACAGCTGGCTGCAGCTGTCATTGCTTGCTCGGGTGGAGGCAGCTTGAAGTGCTGACTGGGCTGCCCTGCCTCACCTGCCCCGGTCATGCTGCACAACACCCCACCACAAAGCGCAGCAAGATCACCCATCACCAGTGGCAGGCATGAGTGGTCGCAGACTGGGGCATTGCCAAGTGGTGCTGAGCTCAGCCGTGCCTCACCTGCTGAAGGAAGCCCAGCAGCTTGGCACTCAGGCGGCACACGGTCTTCTCGCAGCCAAAAAAGGCGCACTGTGAGGATCCCAGGCTGCCAGACGTGCAGCTGGCAACCTGTTCCAGGAAAAGCTGCAAGCCGCCTGTCAGCAACAGGCTGCTGCCAGCCTGCTGTGGCATGTGTCGCAGATTCTCCGGAGATATGATGGATTGTCGGCAGGCCCAGGCAGACCAGGCCACACCCACCTCTAGGGCCTGCACGTGGAAAGGCTATCATCAAATGGGCTATCAGGCAGGCCAGGGGGAAGGCAGACAAAGATCGGGGCTGCAGCCAAGCGAGCAGGCAGGGTGGAGGGCTGCAGACAAACAGAGCAGCTTTAGCTGGAGCTGGAACAGTGTGAGAACATCAGCAGCTAGGGCCGGCAGCCATAAAGTCACAGAGACAACCCAGTCCCTCTGTCAAGCCGCCTTTGATAGGTCTGCTTTCGCTGGGCAGGCCACCTCATTCTGCTTGTGCAAGTGCATGTCGACTCTAACCGTTTCATGCAGTAACACCCCTTGTAAGAACAATGTGTGCTTCTGGAGGCGTACCTGCAGCCAGCCTCGCAGCTGCAGGATGGACGCTTGCTGCATAGCTGCAAGCGCCGGGACTTGCGTGAAGTCCTGGATCAAGTCGGCCTGTGACCTTCCTGTGCCTGTGAGGAGTGCCTGCTCCACCCACAGCTTGACAGGGGGAGGACCTCCTAGCACAGTAGAAGCCAACATGTTTGGATTCTCACCATGTCACTTTAGGCTGCCAGGGGGGGTTTGAAAGCTACTCGAGACAACTGACTACTGCAGCGGCTGACGTAGTGGATGCCAACGGAGTCAATGATGTCCACAGACCCTGTGTGCTAGCTTCAGTGCTTGTGGGCATACGCATACAGCCGCAGCGTGTCGCCCTGCTGAGATGTGACAGGTCTCTGCTGCCATTGCCTTAACAAGTGTATCTGCAGGCTGACCTGGAGTGGCCTCGTCTGCCATTTTCAAGGCCGCGACGTGCTCTAGTAGCCACAGGCACACCTGCTGACAATAGGGTTCTGGAAGGGCAGCCTGCTGCCACAGCCACTTCATAAAGCCTGCAAGTAGAGCCTCTTGGTGCAGTGCAGTGCCTTGCAAAGCGTTCAGAAGCTGCTGCCAGGACAGCATCAGCTCTCTATCAAGCATGCCACAAGCAGGAAGGAGTAGGTTGTCACGGCCCACAAGATGGCAGCAGCACCTGCTGCCAGCCTTGACCTCTGTTGGCCTACAGCTCACAGGCAGCCTGGATCCCACCTGACAGGGTACTGAACCTGCGCCGTGTACTGCTGTCCTCATGCAGCCTCATGACCCAGGGCCGAGGCTCCCCTGGACTCCTGTGAGCCCCCTTTAGCAGTGCCTGGAGGTAGACACAGACAAGTCTGTGCTTTTAAAGGCCTGATGGCAGCTCTGTCACTCAGGAAGCTCTTGCTGAGTAGCTTTGAAGGCGTGCCAAAGTATTCAACAGACAGCAGCTGCCTGTACCCAGTGGCATGGCACCTGTGCTTCACCCCGGTGCAACTGCACATTGCTGCTCAGCAGTCGCGCACTAGATGCTGTGTCACATGAAGCCGCGCACAGTGCCATGCAGATTTTAGTAGCCAGGCTGAGGGCGTTGTTTGAAGCTGCAGACGGCTCGCTACTCACCCTGATGGCATCCAAAGCTGCTGTTCTGGTGCCAGTGCCCTCCACGTCATGCTCAGCCAGGCGCAGCGCCGTCACACAGCAGGCCAGCGCCTCCAGGTAGAACTCGTCTGCCAGCCCCTCATCCTTAGTTAACACGCCAGCGCAGCGCGCCACAGCTTCTGCAGCCCCGTACCTACGCAGCATTTTGAGGCCAGGTGGGTGCCCTCTGCAAGGTTCAGTGGCAGGGCAGTGGCTGCATCAGGGCACAGCGGGTCTCTACGAGTCTACGTGCCAGCGCCGGCCATGAGTCCATGAGTCATGCAGCCCTGGAGAAGGCGCATTTGAGAGGGCAAGGGCAGTCCAGAGCCAGGTCACCTAGCACCTGCAGCACTGGGACACCTGGCCAGGCAGGCGGACTGTATGGCCACAGCCCACAAGCAGTTGCTGCTTGAACGACCCACGGGGCTCCAGCAGGCTCAGACAGCCAGCTCAAACAGCGGCTGCAGCAGCTGGTGGGTCTACACACTGCTCAGGCCACCAACACAATTGAGAGTAACAGGGGAGGGTTGGAGTGGATGCAGCTGTTGAGCGCCCACTGCTCAACGGGCTCAGGGTGGACTAGCTGCTCAAGATGCCGCCGCAGTGTTTGACTGGTCTGCAGGATGCCCAGGCTGTCCACTCAGCAGCAAAAGGCGCCGCTGCTGTGAGCATTCACGGCACAAAGAGCTGGGGTACACCAGCCGCACAGACAGTTGCACAGCAGGACTGCAGCAACCAGCTAATCTGATGATGCCCAGGCTGCCCAAGATGGTCAGCAGCGACTATGGGAGGACTACTGTGGATGCAGCACTGGAGGAGCAGTCACCGCTTGGGGGAACTCGGAGTGTGACACTGATTCAGACGGCCGTCATGGCCTCCAGCTGGTCTGCAGGCTGCTCACAACAAACAGCAGTGACCGGGGAGAGACTTGTTGTGGGACCAGCCCCTGAGCACTCACCGCTTGAAGGGCTCAGGGTGCAGCAGCCGCTCAAACAGCCGCCGCAGCAGGGCTGCAGCGTTCAGCTGATCCGCATGATGGCCAGCGCCGTCCCTGCCTGCAGCACAGCTCTCTTTCAGGGCACTGAGCAGCACAGGTCTGCGCTCTGCCTCATCTGGCAGCAAGCGAGGCAAATGCTGGCACAACTGTGCAACGCTGCCGAGGAGAGAAGCATGTCATGTGGCTGCCTGGGAGTTCCTCCACAGCACTCCAGTCAAACGGCAGCGCAAGGTGCATACCTGAGCCTGTGCCCGACTTCTTGACTGGCTGGTGCTTCTGGGACCACACAAGGAACTCGCAGGCAGCTGTGGCACAGAGCTCCCTGAGAGCGCCATTCTCATTATTTGTCAGCCCGTCCATGATGGCATCCAGCATAGTCATTGTCTCAGCGCTCTCCCTGCAGGCGTCATGATGTTGGATAATGAAGAGGCTTGCATTGCTGAGATGTTTCTTGAGATGTTTTCCCCACGCACCAAAAGGACATGCTGAGCATTTCCCACGCCCAAAGTGTGTACTTGTAGCAGACATCGTGCTCATGAAAGGCAACAGGAGAGGCTTGGCAATACTCTGAATTTCCATTATGGTCACATACAATTCACCCCAGCAGAATATTACTTTTGGAAGGCAGGGCTTGACCTCTTATTGCAGCTGTGCAGCTTGCAGACGTCAGCACACAGCATGTGCGCCCTTACCTCCTGGCAGCCTTGGTCAGCCAGTGCACCAGCGACATCACGAGGGGACCAAAGAGCTGCTTGGAGACAAGCTCTGCAGAAGATGCCAGACGCAGCAGGGTGGGGTACAGTTGCGCCAGGATCTTGTGGAACCTGCAGCAGCCACAGAGAAAGACCATTGCTGCTCAGAATGTCGTCCCAGTGGAGTGAACACATGTTGGTGATGGTCTGCAGGTCAGTCAGGTGTCGTGCGTCATGAAGGTTCTCGCTTTACGTGCAAAGCATGTGCTTTGCAAGGGTAGCAAAGCAAATGCTTTGCATGAGGGACCCACAGGAGTTCAATAGAGGCAATCTCTGGAGCCTGCAGCAGCCACACATAGCAACATTCACAGTTGTTTTCGTGGGGATTCCCAGACATCTGGTTGGGGCCCTGCAGGCCAACCAGAAATTGTGCGTTGTACAGGCAGGAGTTGGAGATGGGAATGGAACTTGAGTTGCCTGTCGCCTGGTGCACACACAAAGTGCCTGTGCAGGCACTCAGGCAGTGTTTGTGCAGGTACACCATGCAGAAGGGGCTGCTACATGCAAAAAGGCATGTGGCCAGCACATGTTGCACTTGCCTTTTGCAGCCACATAGGGCCACTCAGCTGGGGGTTATGGCTGGCTGCTGACAGTGATGTCTTGGATGAGGGCTGCATGTGTGCCAAGCAGAAGCTGCAGGCAGGCAGGTGTTGCTCCAGAAACAGGGCGCACTTGGTGGGGGCAGACTTGAAGTCCTCCTCATCTTTTCCAAGGGGCCGCTTGGCATTAGTGCCTGCAGCCAGGCGCCCCACTGTGAGATGCCCTTCTCTTGGACAGAGGGCAAGCAGCCCTGGTAGCTTGCTGACATCGCACAGATGATGCACCTGACATGGTGAGGTGCCCGCCTCTACAGCCCAGCACCATGACACCAGTTGCAGGTCAAACACCAGCGCCAGGGAGCAGATGGTCCAGAGGCCAAGCAGCTACCTACACGATGCCAGCTGCCAGCAGGAGAGACAGAAGGCAAAGACTTTACATAGGGCCAGGACCACACCTGCTGCACACACCCTGTAAGTATTGAATGTGAGCAGACAATGCAGAATGCAAAACAGTATGTGACTCACCAACAATCCACAGCGTGACTGCATGCAGAAACTCGTTTGCAGCCACTCTGGTGGCTCGGTCTGAGTGCTGTTCTGCCAGGTATGCTGCCTGCATCATGTGGGCAAGTAGAGGTGAGGACGCCAGCAGACACTCCTGACGACACATTTCTTGTGTTCAATCCTCACAGCAAGGCCAGCTCTGCCCTCCTCCAAAGATCAGGACTGGCCGACTGGAGAGTCAGTGCAGACCCCAATCTCAGGAGTCAGGCCAAAGGGCACCTGAGAAGCTCACAACCAACCATGAAAGGCCTGCCTGCCTCTCTGGATGCCACTCTCCTTGTACATAGCCTGCCAAAGCATACACTCTTGCCAGAGCACACTCCTGACCACAGAGAGGTCCAAGGTGGCCACAGAGAGGAGGCTGCAATCTGCTTTCTTTCTCACAAGACGACTTGGAACTCATTCTGGCGGCACACTGACCCACCCATCCCCTGCCTGCAGATTGGGTAGGACAGCAGCTCCATGACAAAGGCTGAAGCTCTCCAGGGCCACTGAGCAGCCCAGACTGTGCTGCCAATGTAAGCAGAGCAGACATCTGCAGGCAGAGCTATGTCCTTGCTCACCCTGGGCAGCACACTGTCCAGCCACAGAGTGGCCTCCTGGTCTCCTGGGAAGGGGACGCTGATGCCCAGCTTGTCCTCGGAGTCCCATCTGGCGACAATGTCAGGGGCAGCTCGTGCCATGGCCTGATGTGCCCCTGCGTGGGGGGAGGCCAGCACCTCTGCCGCGCCGCCCATGCGCCCCAGCCAGGCCTGGATGCGGGGCTGCAGTGCGCGCAGGCCCTGCAGGGCGAAGCCAGGCGCTGTCAGCATCTGCGCTCCTGCCTGTGTGGCGCCTTTGGCAGGCAGCAGCCAGGTCCAGCTCAGGTCTGAACCCCTTGCGCCGCCCATGTGCACTGGCCAGGCCCTGATGTCGGGCTGCAGTGCAGGGGCCCTGCATGGGAATGCAAGACGCAGCACCCTGAAGACATGCATGTGGCGCCCTGCCAGGGCAACAGCCAGGCTGTGTGCAGAATGGCAGGCCCTGCGTGTCCCATGCCCGGGCCAGGCTCTGATATAAAATTGCATGGCGGCCAGGTCCTGCAGAGGCAGTCAGAGCGACATCATCGCTGACTTAGGCAGCCCATGCTGCCAGCCAAGCACCTCTGCAATTTCATGCACTGCAGCCAGGCCTGACTGTTGCGCTGCAATCTGTCTGGACCCCTGCACAGGCACCAGCAAGTCTGTCAGCGCTGCCAATGGGTTGAAAGGGGCTGCCGTGGGTATCGGCGCTGCAGAGGCAGGTGCTGTTGTGCAGCAGCAGCCCATGCCAAGAAGCTCCCGTCAGTTCTGTCCAACTGCCTCAAGACACAGGCTGCAGCAGCAGAGGTGCATCCAAGGCGCACCCTTGTGTCAACCTCCAGGAAAGCATGGTCTTGTCGCAGCTTCCTAAACAATTCAGGCCTGTCTAGAACTTTGATCAAGTTGTGACATGGAGTTCCGTTGCACATGTAACCTGTCTTCGTCCGTTTGCTGCCGTCCAGCCTCCAGACAACAAGCACAGTCTGCTGCAGACATTAAGCACTGCCACCTCATGCTGGGCTCAGCAGCATGCATATCTGCTGGAGGACATGCCTGCATCTTGTCTGTCTGGCTCTGCTGCAGACTTGTCTCCTGCTCCTGCAGCGTTCTGTTGTACTCCTCCTTGGCCGCCTTTGCAGCCTCAACAGCATCCTCGTCAGCCTGCGGCTCCCCTGCGCCTGCAGTAGGCATGCAGTGTAATCGAACGCGACTTGGAAGGTAGCGCCTCTGAAGATTTACATCTGCAGTGGAACTCCTTCAAACCCTGCCTCAGCAGCATCCTTCCACTCACTCCGTGGCCCCTGAGCCTATTGGAGCCTGCACTGGCAGAGAGTAAGGCAGCACTTTCGCCCCTTGTTAGCGGGCAGCCAAGGCAGCCGACATTGGCATGGGCACCATCTTGGAATCCCCTGCCTGCCTGTAGCAGATGCGGCTTTTGGAACATTGGCTACCAGGAGGCAGCACTCTTGGCTCCCCTGTGCTTGATCAAAAGGCAGGCAACGGCAGCATGAGCAGCGCCTCGGGTGCCCCTGCGCCTGCTGCTGGCGGTGACATTACAGCAAAGTGTCGGCAGAACCTCTGTCTGACCCTTTATACACGCCCAGGAGGTGCAGCCAATGCCGCTGGAGATGCGCCTGCACTCAAGCTGCTGCCATCTTGGGTCCTGTCAGGGTTTGGTGACCCCCTTGGTATCCCTGAGCATGCAGCAAGTGTTGCTGCACTCCAGGGCAGGAGCACGCAGCGCTCTCGTGAGGCCTGCGCTGCCGCATGCAACTGCTGCATGAGAACAATGCAGCGCACAACCTGCATAATGTTTCGCTGGCAAGGTGAGCTCAGGCTGACCTTCAGTGATTTCCTCTGCCGTGCCTTCCTGGCCAGAGCTCCAATTCGTCATCTCAGACAGAAACGGTTCCAGCACAGGAATGATGGCGGGCGCCAACTCCTATAGCACTGTCTGTTTGTCTTAGGAAGACCACATCTTGCAAGTGGGGAGGGTCATGCAGACGTATGCTGCAGCCAAAATTCATGGAGCACGGGCAAGCAGTCAAGACAGGAGTTGTCCTGGTGTCAATCAGAATGATGACAAGGCAGTGTCACCTTCAGGGCATCTGGCTGCAGTCACATTGATCAGGATGGTGACAGGGCAGTGTCACCTTCAGGGCATCCGGCTGCTGCTGTTCCCACTGCTCCAGAGCACTCACAGTCACCTCAGCCAGTGCTGGCAGCTGCAGGCCCAGCTGCAGGCCCAGCTGCAGGGGGTCCCTCAGATACTGCAGGGGCATTTGAGGTTCAGCAAGCTGCTATTCAGCACATCTCACTAACTTGCAAGCATGCAGGCTGCACAGTGTAGGCAGCATGTGCTGGACATCCTGCATGCTTGGGAGCGCTGGCAGCCAAGCCAGAGGCCTGGCAACGCTCCTGTGCTGGCATGCCAGAAGCAGCAGCGCATGGGGTCTGCAAAACCCTAGCGCAAGCGGCTGCCGTCCAGGACTGGTTGGATGACTTCAAGGGCATCAGGAGATGCTTTGAACTGTGCATCACGCATCTGGACACCGCCACCCTTGCATGCTTGCATCCCAACACTGCCCAGCAGTGGGACGATTGGTGGGCCTGTAAGAGCGCACAGGGACGGGCACAGACCTGTGCTGGCATGACTGCTGCAGGTGCAGCCAGCAGCAGCTCCAGACATGCCTCCAGAAGGTCGTCTGTGTACCTCCGGCATGCCACCTTCACATCTTGCAGGAACTCTGACAGCACAGTGAGCAGGGTGTGCTGGGCCTGCTCCGAATTGGTCGCCAAGTCCTCAGCTTTGCCTGCAGAGTCAGCAATCCTTGTCAAGATCAACCAGCCCTCGTGCTTTTGAAGCCAAGCGTATACCGAGTGCTGTCTCACCGACACAGCTGCAGCGCAGGTGGAGCCGCAGCTTGGGAGCAGCACAGTGCGCAGGCTGCAGCAGTCATCTGTCTGATACCGTGCACACAGCCGCTGCCAGCAGATGAGAGGCTGCAGAGTGGGTGGGGTGCCACTCCAACCTGGAGGCTGCAGCAGGCCTCCCTCCGCTGCCATGCGCACTGCAGCTGCCAGCATCCGGTAGCAGCCGCTGAGCATGCGCCTGCGCTCTGTTGCAGCCACCAGTCCCATGCACGTCTGAGGTGCCCACTGCCTGCAGAGAACATGAGGATCCCTAGCAGCAGCTGCTCTATGGATATCTGGGTCAGTAAGAAGGAAGACCCACACAGTGGCCACAGCCATAACAGCTGCTGCTGCTGCAGCACAAAGGCTAGATAAATAATCTGGCGCATGTTCTTATTCTGGCTGCGTTGTGATATCCTATCTTCCAGTCGAACAGCAGAAATGGCAGGGACAGGCACAGCTTGACTGCTTCACTTTACCTGAACAGGTCTGCACCGCAGGCAGGCAGCAGGGCAGCAATGAACCCCGACAGGTTGAGGAAGACTTGCATGTTTGCCATGCTGCGGGGTTGCAAAATCACTCTAGCAGCTGCAGCGTCATCCTGTGTCTCATTATCCTGCGCCTGCAGGCAAAGGTCCAAGTCTTCTCCGCACAACCCTTCAGATGGTGCAGCATCACACCAATGGATGCTGGGTAGTTGCAGGCCAGCCAAGTGAGCTCAGGAGCTCTTGTGCCAGAAACACAGCGGTCTCATCTCTGCCAGGCAATTTTTGTGACTGTGCAGTAGCCACACGACAGTGCAGCTTTATAGCTGCACAGGAGGCCCCAAGGCAGGTACCAGCAAAGACGAGGGAGCAGCAGCAGAGCAGGGATGTGCTCTGCACAACCGGTAGCCACTCCTGTGCTGCCAGACACCTCAGTGTGTGTGTGGATCTGCCTCAGTGTGGACAGGCAGCACTGCCTACCTGGTTGGGATCCGCTACCTGCACAAGCTGCAGGTCCAGCTGCTCAATGGTGTCCAGCACGATCTGTAGCGTGGCCCCATAGACAGCCCCCCGCAGCGCCTGCATGTAGCTGCCTGCCAGCTCAGCAGCGCTGCTGTCCTCAGCATGTATGCCTTGGCTGCTGCCAGCAGCAACCCCCTGTTTGGGGCCAAGACTGCTGCTGGTACTACCAGGGGCAGCAGGTGTGGCAGGCCCCGCAGCCACCGTGCTGGCTGCATCCTGCAGCAGGGCCAGCCACAGGGGCAAGAAAATGCGCCAGGCAGGTATCTCGTCTTCTGCTGTGGCTGCAGCATCACCTGCATGCAACGTCTAGTTGTGAGCTATTGCTGTGGCCATGGACCAACAGCAAAATGTAGAACTTGGCATGCACATGTGGCAGGGAGCCACAACATCCAGAGAGCCGCAAGAGAGGGCCTCATGTTTGGGAAGAAAGACATGGCGCAAGCAGGGTCATGCAGGCTAAAAGATGGGCTTAGCAGGCAAGTCTGCAGCTCAAGAGGCGGGCGATAGAGGCCTGCAACTCCTGATGTAGCACCCCTGTTTGAGCCCATACCTGTGCTGGCCTCGCAGTGCGCGCAAACAGCATGGGCAGGCAGCAGCAAGGCTGCCTGGCAGTTTGTATTGAAGACTCACTGCCCAACTCTGCACAGATGCTTGGCAGGCAGGCCTGCAGCTCAAGAGGCAGGCAATGGTGGCGCACCTGCTACAGCCTGGGGCTCCGCTGGCCTCACTTTGTGCAGCGCAGGCAGGCAGCAGCACTGTTGTCAAGCTGCATGGACCTGATGATCAGGGCCATGGATGCACCAGATGCTGCCGTGCAGGCACTCCCTAGCAGCTCTAGCGGCAGGCATCCTGTGGCTCACCTGCTCTGGCCTGTGTCTCCGTCGGCCTCACTGTGTGTGCAAGCAGTAGGCTGACCAGGCGCGTCACCAATGTCTGCATAAGGAACGGCTTGCTGGCAATGGCCTGCAGAAGCGCCCTCATGGCCGCCTGGGCACGCCGTTTGTACACAGGCCACAAGCGCTGGTAGGCCCCTGCAGCATCACACAAGAGGCTGAAGGTGGAGTGGCAGGGAGGGACCTGCAGTGGATAGTGCCTTCATCTTGGACATTTCAGGTGCACAAGCTTGTGGGTGTGTGAAGATGTGCGCATCTGGGATGCAGGATGCAGACGTGAGCTGAAATGCTGCTGAGGCTGCCCCTGCTGAGGGCCAGACGGACCAGCAGCACTTGGGACAGCTGTCATGACAGGCGAGGCGGATCTGCCTGTCTATGTGAATCACATGGCATGTCCCTCATGTCATATCGCTTACCTGCCAGCCTGTCAATCAGGGCCACGCACTGCTGCAGCGTGCTGTCAGCTACATCTTCAAGGTGCAGCAGCACTGCAGCTAGTGCCTCCAGCAGAGCTGCCTGCACCAGATGGCCGACTGAGTGTCATACACCAGAAGCTGTCTCTGTCACATCAACGTCAAACTGCTGCAGCAGCTGACCTGCCCTGCTTTCACCCCTAGGCATGGCTGAGATTCCGTGCTCACGGCCCCAAGCTTGCAAAGCCCTTGCAGTCCCACAAGACTGGCTACTGCCCAGCATAAGCAGCAGTCATCGGGGCAATTCAACACAAGGTTCTGCAGCCTGCAGCTGAAAAGCGAATCCTCACTCCAACATACAAGATGTCTGTATTGCTGAAAGCAGACTTGAGCACTATGCATTGGGGTTGCCCTGAAATGATAGGCCATGAAGGGTCCCTGCAATAATGCGCTGCAATCTGACAATCGAGGCCTCACATCATAAGTAGCGCGATAGGAGGCTTCGTCGGTGCTGAGTTGTGCCTCAAGCTGGTGCCTCTGCAGGTGCCTCTCCAGGTGCTGCAGAATCTGCACTACACCCTGCACACCACAGACAACAGTGTGCATTGGCAGCCTGAATCCTGCATGCAGAGGAACCTGCTCCCAGCAGGGGACCATTTTCTGCCCGAACTACTGACCTCCAGGCAAACCATGAGGGACCACCGCATGCAAATGGGAATGCAGAACACATCATCAGCTGCCTCAAAACAGATTCCTCAAATTCAGCACATGCTGCGCATCAGATTGGCAGCACATGTGCATGACTTGAGTGGCACCATATGGCATTGCCCCAAAGGTCCAAATGCTCTGGCTCACCGCGCAGTTCTGGGCAAAGGGCTCAACGCAGGTCCTTGTGCATCAGCACAGTGTCCTGGCATCCCTTAGCCCAGGGGTCCTGCACAGGGCCGTCATCCTCCGTCAGAGGCATTTGCCCTCACCTTGGTGCCCTGGTAGCGGTGAGTGGCTCCAGCCAGCTTCCCCAGCACCGTGATTGCCATGTAGGCATATGAAGGCTTGCATTCTGGGTTGTTCAGGCCCTGCATGTAAATGCTCTGTGCTGTGGTGGCTCACAGGTGAGTGCATCACATTTATTGCGTGCCAGTATACCAACAGTATTTACAGCAAGGCAACCTATCCTGTGCCAGAAAGACCAGAGCTGATGCAGGCGAGAAAGATGCCACTCACACGCTGGCAGGCAGCATACAATCCATGCTGGGCCATCCCAAGGTTCAAGCGCCAGAGAGTGTGCAACCAGCATACAGCTTGCAGCTCGTGTTGAAGTTGCCTCAGCCACGAGCTGCCTGAGCCCATACAGACAGCTTGCAGCTTGCATCTCAGGCTAGCCGGGCTACAGTTGAGAGCTGCCCGGGCTGGTGCAGACAGCAGGGGTGGCACTCACATTGAAAAGTCCATGCAGGAGCTTAGTGTGCGTGTGCTGGAGGCTCAGCGGGGCATCTTCCAGCAACATCTGTTGGGCCACCTGCGCAAATGTGAACACAGGACCTTTGTATGGACTGCTCAAAAAGGGGCCACACATGAATGGCCAGACAATCATTTTTGGGTTGGTGAACACAACTGGCAACCACAAGAATGCGAGCACTGTAAGTGCTTGATAGATGAGTCCACATGAGGCCTTGACAAATGCTATATCATCAAAGTGAGGGCAGCGTAGCTGCTGCAGGCCGCTGACCTGGAGAGCCGGGTCATGAAATAGCCGCAGAGTGCATGCAGGATCGCTCACAGCCTGACATGTGTGGCACCACACCTCTGTCTCCCTAAGCTTGAGCAGCCACGTTTGAACCTCCAGCACGCGAAGGTCAGACAGCCCATTGCATTGCCGTCTGTGTGTTGCGCCAGCTCGGCTTGTCCAGCGGATAGCAGAGTCTCTGGCACTCTCTCACTGCTAATGAAATCTTGTGTGAGACATTGACCAGGTGCAATGCAGACAACTCTGTAGCAGGATTTTGCCACGGCTCGCCTGGTCTAGTACTGCCAGCAGAGCCTCCAGGGACTGATCCCTGACTTGCTTGTTGGAGTGCTCCTCCCTGAGGTTGTTCAGAGTGTTGACCATGTCCCACACATCCTGCACCAGCCTGTCTGCAAACAGAGATCCCTGCAGCAGCAACACAAGGGATCGCTGCCTGCAAGCCTCCTGCCAGCAACCAGAGGTGCCTGCAGCAGCAAGCGAAGCAACAACAAATGCTGGTTGCAGACAGCCTGTCTGCAGACAGGGATGCCCGCAGCAGCAGAAGATGATGTCAAGCTCACAAGTCAGCCGCAGGATCCAGGCTTGCCACAAGCATTGGGTGCCCACATGTGAACAACGCAAGAGCTGGCCTCAACGCGCCATGACTTGAACAGAGTTAGCAACACCTTGACTGCAGCACAAAGCAATGCTGCCCAGAGGTGCATCACACAGCTGTGCCCACCTGAGCGCGTGAGAAAAGACTGCCTGGCATGTCAGCAGCACTTGCCGGCAGAAGTGCATAGATGTGCCCACCTGACTGGACAGGAGGCGGAGGCATGCCCGCACTCCATTGTAACGTGTCAGCGTTCTGGCCATGCGTAGCGTATCCCTGATGTGCTGGTACACCAGCTCCGATGCATCCTGCCCAGCTGATGCCTGCATGAGGCCATGGGGGGGGGGTCAGCAGGGGTACAAGTAATCATTGGCTGCTCAGTGACACGAAGAGGCATCAACAAATTTGAGACAAGGTGGCCCTGAGCACGGCAAAGGGGCAGCCTTAGAGCATACTGCATGCAAGCTTGCAAAGCAGGGCTCCTGCTGGCCTCTGCAGCGCGCATCACAAGTCACGTGGCCTGCTCTGTACATTGGACTCACCTTGCACAGGTTCAAGGCAATTGACAGGCCAGATAGCGCGCCAGCTATGTAGTCTGCTGGCAGCTTTTTGCGGCCAGCTTCCCTGAGCACAGCCTTGCAGCGGTCCAGCAGCGCTGTGCAGGTCAGTGGGGACCTGCGCGGTGAGCTCAGCAGCTGCTGTGCCGCCCCAACCTGGAAGGTCTGCAGTGCCATTTGCCCCGTGAGCACAGTCTCGCTGGCAGACAGCAAAAGCACTGAATGTGGCTGGCAGGGTGGATGCTACACAGGGTACTCACATTAAACGGCAGATTGCAAGTTACATTGTCAGCAGCCACTGGCATGAGTGTACCCAGGACATGATACTCTGGCCACAGAACAGAGATTCACGCCTTGCAGGCAGCAGCCCAACCGCCTGGTGTGGCCAGCATCATGTAGAGCTGGAACGATGCTGGCCTGCCTCAAGGGCATGACGGCACACGATTGGGAGTTGCAGGATTGGGAGAGAGGTGCGCAGCATACCCAGCTCCCTCAGGAGCATGCAACAGCAGGCATGCATGCCGCTTGAGGCCCAATCATCCTCCCCCCGAGGACAATGATGTTGCGCACTTTAGCAGAGCAGCCCAGATCAAAGGGTTGCTCCAGCCACAGACGCTGCTTGGACCCTTTGTCTAGCAGGGGTCTGCCACTCCACAAGGCAGCATGCAGCTGGGCGTTGCCAGCCAGCACACGTTCCACACAGCAGGTGCACAGAACAGCAGCCCACCCCATGGCAATGCACCAGCTGGCATTCATGCAGCGTCTGAGCTGCAGAGGCCATCTGCTTGACAGCCACTGGACCCCACCTCGGGAGCGTGCTCCAGCAGCAGGCCCAGCACTTGCAGCACATCCCCCTTCACACCATCTGCCAGCTTGGTGTGCGAGCTGGTGTTGTCATAGGCCCTCATCAGGGATGCCCCCATCTCAGCACAGGCCTGTGCGCTGGGCAGGCCTGGCAGGTCCCACTCCAGCACAGTCTGCAGGCAGCCTGTAGTCTCACAGTCCGACTCTGCGCAGTTGCAGACTGCTGCTGCTGATGCCAGTCTCTCCAATGGAAGAAGTGGAGGCACCAGCACATGGCTGTTGTGCTTGCTGCAGCTAGCAAGGCACAGCCCCCCCTGTACAGGCGTGCTGCAAGAATAGGAATGGCAAGACGCAGCAGCTTTGGGCCAACTGGGTTGTTTTATGAGTAGCCACCATGTTGCAGACTGCCCCAGGCTGCCAAAGTAGCTGCCCTGCTGCATCAGCTACTGTTCACCGGGGCGTGAGTGACACCGGCTGCTGGGACAGCAGAGACACGATGATGTGGCTATCACAAGATCACAGTACCTCCAGAAGTCCCAGCGCCGCCCTCTTGGCCGCAGCCAGCTCTAGCTTCTTGAATCCTGCAGTCCCCATGTCAATGAGGACAGCGGCATGGCGGCCCCCCACTACAGGGCCTGCTGCCTTCAGAACCGTGTCCAGCAGCTTGTACATCTGCTGCAGCAGCTTGTCCACCTCCTTGTCCGCCCCTGCAGGCATGATCGCTGGGTGTCCCGTGTCTCGTCATAGCACAAATGTCTTGCTTAGCAGCAGGCTTGCAGGGATCTAGTATCTGCACGTCTGCAGCCTGTCACCCCACCGCTCCTTCTGCACCAGTCCTGCAGGAATTGATGGTGTCAGGTTTAGTCTTGATGTCAGAAGCTCTTTGGGTGCACATGTCCAGAATTTGTGGTTGTCTAGCATCTTGCGGTGCGCCCAGGACTGCTTGTCTGGCTAGGTTCAGCCGTCCCAGTACTGCAGACAAGCAGTGCCTGGTGTCAGTTGTATCCTCAGCCTGGAAGCGCCCCGTCCACGTCCTGCTGGATCTGTCCCATTGCTGCCAGATGAGGGTCTAGTCTCAATGCTCTCTGGCACTGGGGTCGCCCTGCAGATACAGGCCCCTGCTTGATTTTGTCATGAGAACACAGCTGGTCTGCCTCCTTCTCCTTTCAGCCCATCCCGGTGGACAGAGTGTCCTGTTGTCGAAGTCCCTCTAGGGTGCTGTGGCACTGCTGCTGCAATGTGCAGCAGACTCCTGCTTGGCAGAGAGAGTGAGTCCGGGTGACAGGGTCAATGAGTGTCCAGGCCGAGCATGGCTACTGCTGCCAGTCATACAGAGCAGTCTGGGACACTCGAGCAAAGGAGCGAATCAGGCATGGGTGACCTGTCAGGGCCAGCAAAGGAGGAAGGAGAAGCCGCCGCAGCGCTGTGGATATGCCAGGGGCGGAGGCTGCACATGCTCAGGCTCCTCACCCTTCTGGGCCAGCCTGTCCCTATGCCAGCTTGGCACCGCATCGTATGGCGCCAGCAAAATAGACAAGAGCAGGGCATTGTCATCTGGTAAGACCCTTTTGATAAAAGCCTCCAATTGCTCCAGCATGATGCCTGCAATCAGATTGTCAACTCGTGGCAGCAGGGACCAGGCAGTGCTCCAGGCTGTGGCAGGCGGTCTAGGACAAGCACTGCAAGCACAAGACAGCCGTTATCTTGCCTGCATCCTCATTGTTCTTCCTCAGCGCATCAAGAATGCCTTTCAGGTGAACCTGATCCATTGCTGTCATTGTGCCGCTGGAGCCCCCACCAGCCTGTCTTTCCTAGACACGCAAAGGCTGCCCGACAAATTTGTTGCTCAGCAGAGCCGAGCAGTTTTGCCACTGTGCAATGAGCGCCTCATTGTGAGCAGCCATGTCGAGATTGATGCAGACCGAGAACAAAAATCAGGATCAGAGGTTCATGCTGCGCTGGGTGACCTTCACAGGTAGGGCACTTGGGTCACAGGTGAGCACTTGAAATGATCTTATGCCAATGTTCACTGGAAGTCATCATCTGAGTCTGAAAGGACATTTTTGATGGGCTTAGCAGCTTGCATTTGCAGCTTCTGCTTCTTGACCATGAGGGCCCCTGTTGTAGCTGATTTTGCCGCTCTGGGAATTGATTTTGTCTTCTCACTGCTGCCAGGGACAACAGCTGACACGGCCCTCCTGGTGGGCGGGCTGTCTGACTGCAACTGGCCGGCTGGGGACCAATTGGCTCTTTTCCTGCCACGCCCTGGGACTGCTGCAGCCTGCTGGTCGATGGTTATAGATGATAGCTTGCCCACACGCAGCTCCTGTTGCCTGCTGTATGCGCCATTTGCGACAGGGACCAGGGGTGATCTAACTGTCCCCTGCACCTGGGCTCCACTATCCTCATCAGCCACAAGGTCCACCATGGCAGCTGGTTGTGCCCCAGCAGGGCCACTGGGCAAGTCAGCAGGGGCAGCAGCAGGCTGGGCTGCTGCCCCTGATGGCGGGCTGTGCTTTGCCGCCTGCACGAGGTCCTCCGGCAGCGGCACATGTGCTAGTGCTGCCGCAGCAGCTGCTGGAGCTGCAGGGGCCCCTCCACCATGTGCTGCTGCTGTGGGCAGCGCTTGGCTGCTGCTCGTCTTCTGCTCGGCCGCAGCTGACCGCCGGGGCACCAGCAGGGGCACAGCTGCTGGTGCTGTCCGCCGCTGGCCCTTCTCTGGCCACGCAGGCCCCTGCAGAAAGAAAGCAATGCTGTGTGTCAGCGTATCCCCAGGAGTACAGTGGCAACAGATGCACCTTGTCAGGCAATATAAACGGCACACTTCTGACAAGGTTGCCCTGGCTGGCAACCAGCGCACCTGTCTCATGACCGCCATCGACTTTGCTGCAGGCTGATGCTTGAGGGCAGGAGCTGCACGCTTGGTGGCAGCTGGCTTGTGCTGTAGTGTGGCTGCAGCCACAGTTCCTGCTGGCTTGTCATCTGCCTCCTTCACTGGCTTGCCAGTGACCTGCAGCCATGCTCATCCTATACCGATCAAGCTCGTATGCTGGCCTTGCAGCCACAGCCCACAGGAACGCTGCTCCAGCCGGATGCACACAAACAGAGGCAGAATGCTGCCTCAGCTGACGGGTACAACTGCAGCACATCAGCTGTGCAGGCTGATACGATGCTGAGCACTGATACACCTACAGGCATGGGAGGCCCCACCTGACAGCTGAAGATGAATGTGACATGCTGCTGCCCCACAGCCTGCATCACGGGGTCCGGCACAGACTTCACCGAGGTATGGTGGCCCCAGTTCCTCAAGTCCTCCTCAGCAGGCTTGCCCACCTGCACAGTGGCAAAAGATAGGTCAGGGCACACACAGGAGGACCAGCAATGTAAGCTGGTGCTGATATATCTAAGTCAAGTGTCTTGAGATAACGAAAAGAAAATGCAGTGAGCACCATGTTGTGGTAGGCGCCGACAGCGGCTCAGGGCACATGCAACATGCCAGTGATGGGCAAGACAACAATGAACCAATAGGCAGCAAACCTCACCTGCTCTGCGTCCACAGGCACCTGGGGCTGGCCATGTGCCTCATCCATGTCGGAATCCTGCAGGTGAGACTGATGGAACAGAAGCTGCCATTGGCAAGACAGCCGCACAAGACAACAAGGTCTGGGAATGCTGGTGATGCCATCCACCCCTCGGCAAGCTGACATCGGTCAGCAGACGTTTGCATTGCGGCCTGGCAGGTCCCAGCCAGAAGTCCTACACGTTTCTTGCATGATTGACGGTCACTTTGGTTCACAGCTGAGTATGCCATCAGGATTTTGCAGAACTTGCAACGCGGCCCTGCAAGCTTTCTTTGTCAGGACACCAGCCGGTGACCTCATCCTCAGCCTGGCTACACTGAATAAAGCAGGCATTATCCGCATTACTTGAGCAGTGGAAGCAAACATGATAGCCCTCGCATGGTCTCAGGTCCTTGACCTGCCACCATCACGTATAGCTGAGCTAGCCATCGAAATGCAGGTGGGTCTTGGTAGTTGCAGACTGCCATGCTTGCCTTGTCAGAGTCCAGGCAGATGGCCTCATCCTTGGCCTGGCACATGGAGTCGTAGGTGTCGGACAGGGTATTTCGGCGCAGGGTGAACAGGTCCCGCAGCTCCTCTGCTGACATTGCAGCTGTGCCAGCTGCCCCAGACTCGCCGCCACTGGACTTGTTCACCACATTCTGCAGGCCCTCCTTGGATAGCTGCCGCTGGTACACCTGCAGGGGCACGAATCTTAAGCTTGCACTCCTTGGAACAGTTAGAGCCCCTCCTTGGACACCTGCCCCGCTGATGCACCTGCAGGTGGCCTCCGCCCCTGGTGGGACAATCAGGACTGGCTTCACCTGGGACAACAGCTGCTGATAAGTCTGCACAGCAGTATCTCAGCCCTTGTGCTTGTGCAGTGAGACAGCTGGAGTGGCACCTCATGGCTGCGAATGCGGCAGAGCTGCGACACAGCGTGGCTTGGGGCTCCTGCCTGTGCACAGTGCTGCACCAGGGGTGCATTTCCTGCAGCCATCCTGTGCTGAAGCAATGTGTGTACATCACATTCTGCCTGGGAGCTGTGCCTATGCATTTTGCAACACAGCAGGGGTAGGTGCAGGAAGCCCTCTGCTGCCAGCATGACTGTAACCAAACGCCTCCCTGCAGTGATCGGGTCGCTGACAACATGGGGCACCACAAGGGACATGGCCAGCGCAGCGGAGCATGGCCAGCAGGCTCGCAGGAGCAGTCTGTGTCCATGCCTCATGCCTGCCTGTGAGAGCACCACTCACAGAGACCGCTGAACTTCAGTTTAAGTTGTGCTAGCTGGCCCCACGCAACCACACACCTTCTCCTCAATGGTGCCTGTTGTCACAAATCTGTACACAAAGACCTTCTTCTTCTGGCCATCTCGCCAAACTCTGCCGGCAGCCTGCTTGTCTGTGGCAGGATTCCAGTCTGCAGAGGGAGGGGAAGGGCGTACTGACTTGAGTGCTCCATGCAAAGCTACAAATTCAGAACAGGTCACACAGAGACAACAAGCACAAAACTCATGTAGATGCAGGCTTCTGGGTGCCATACCTGGATCAAAAAGAACCAGCCTGCAGGGAGCCAACACCATAAATCAACAGGGTGCTGTGCACCATCCTGTGGAAGTGCTGCCATGGTACACCTGTGCATTCCAAACGGCTGCACAAGGTTGTAGATGCAGTCTTGATGCATTGGCCACTCACCTGTTGCCCCCTATCAGGTTGAGGCCACAGCCTCCCGCCTTGGAGCTCAGCAGGAACACAAACTGGCGCTGGACAGGGTCATTGAAAGCCTTGACCAGCTTCTGCCGCTTGCTGATGGATGTGCTGCCGTCCAGGCGGATCATGGGATACTGCAGGGCGCACCAAGATGGAGCGTGGGCATCTTAGGTGCCCAGGCATTGCAGCGACAGATCAGTCCTTACATGCCCATGCCCAGCCCACATGGGTGTTGCTGCATGGGCGCGTTTTATGGAATGATACAAAACAGGGCTCTGGCGCACTGGGCCTGCACCAGCTTCACTGCCCAGCTGCTGTCCAGATGGCACTGCTGCCCCCTTTCTATGGCTGCTGACTGCGCGGGCAGTACTGCCTCGGCATCCAGGAAGCAAGCATTGCAACCCCCAGCACAGGGACCAAGCATTGCCCAGGTGCCCACAGCGTCTAGTCATGCACAAAAAGCCAAGCACATTGCATGCCCCTGTCACAATGCATGTTGCACAGGCGGCACAGCTGCCTAATGCAGGTGCACAGTCTGGTAGGTGTTGCACAAAGACAGCCATACTGCACAGCTCACGTTGCACTGGCGGCACAGCTGCCCAAAGAGGTCCAGCGTCTGGGTGTAGTTGGAGACGATGACCACCCTGTCTGTGCTGGTGCGCCGCAGCTCTGCCAGCATGTCTGCCATCAGGGCGAATTTGCTGCCCAGCATCTCCCAGCCCACCGCCAGCTGGCCCCTGCCGACGCGCCCATTGTCAAACAGGCCTGGCGGGAAGAAGGCCTGGCAGCCCTGCAGGGTGTCACAAAATGTGCTGTGATGAATCCCAGCTCGTTCCTGCCACACGCCTATTGCCCGGAAACCCTGGTGCCTGGCATTCCCACAGGGTGCCCTGTCTTGTGCCGTGAGTGGTCAGAGCCAGTCAGAGGCAGCAAGTAAGCCATAGCAAGTGCTGCCTGACCATAGGCAGAGCCTTGATGTAAGCTGTGCTTCAGTGAGCACCTCACCAGTAGTACAGGCCATAGCAGAAGCTGGCCAGGTCCTTCCAGTGTGTCTCTGGGCTCTCTGCTGTCTCATTGCTTTCACTAGCCAACGTCATCCCAACTTCAGGTCATCAGTCCAGATGCAGGACTGCCAAGAAGCTGGCAGCGCTGACCTCAAAGCCCTCAGTGACCTCCTTGCTCTCCTTGGAGACCCCATTCATGGCGTCATAGATGAGCTTAGGGTGGTTGCAAAGCTTCTTCAGGGAGGTGATGGCCGACAGCACCCGCGCAGACTTGCCAGTCAGCAGCCTCCGGGCAGCATTGGACTCCAGGAAGTGGCAGTACAGGTCGCGCTGAAGGTCAGTCATCTTGCAGCAGACAATCTGCATGACCTGCAAAAGCAGACTACACTGTCAGCACCATTCATGCATGTCATGCTGTCAGAACAGGCCCTGCTGCAGGGTCTCTCCTTTCGCAGTTGACGCTCTCCATGGCCTGCACACGCAGTCTCCAGGCCTGTCTGGCTGCATCCCACCCTGTGTGGCAAGTGGCTGCTGTGGCGCCCTGCTTGGCGCTGACATACGACAGAGGGATGGTGACTGAAGCTCTTGCAGCAAGCATACCCTGCTGCAAGCCACTTGGATGGCAGGTGATTGCTTACAATCCCTTCCCTGGTAGCCCACTGGATGATGCACGACACCTTTTTGGGACACTTTGTTGACAGCTATGTGAGCGCAAGGCCTCTTGCCACCTTGAGGCGGCATCTGGCCACTTGCAACATAGCGCATCACGTGACTGCCTGCCCAGCAGGGTTCCTGGCCTTTCTGGCCGCAGCCATCCCTGCACAAGGCGCATTTGCTGGGGCCTTGGCTGCCCAGCCAGCAGAGCCAAACATCATGAGTGGTGGCGCGTGCTTCTATTGCAAGCCCAATCAGCCCACCTTGGGCGGCAGGTGGTCGCTGAGAATGGTGTTGGTCCGTCGCAGAATGAACTCATTCACTGCAGCGCTTAGCTCCTGGCTGCGCTCCTGCCCCAGCGCCTGCTGCAGCTCTGTGGCGTCAGGCTCGCGCCCTGCCAGAATGGGGGCCTCATAGTACCGCCTGAACTGGCTAGGTGTGCCCAGCAGGCCAGGATTGCAAAAATTCACCATGGCATAGAACTGCAGCACAGGAGGGCGCAATCTTGGAAAATTCTGGAGGGCTGAAGGTCAAGCCCCTTAGCTTTCAGCAGATATGTGTGAGTGTAGTGTGTGTGAAAGGAGCAGCAGGCTTGAAAGGAGCAGCAGGCTGCCCAGGAGGCCAGACTCACAGTCGTGATGGCACTTCTCTGTGCAGCTCACCTCATCCAAATGGTTCTGCATGGGGGTGCCAGACAGCAGCACCCTCCGCTTGCAAGCTAGACTGTCCAACGCCTGCAGCCACAGTATGCTGTATCACAGCGGTGGTCCACCACAATGGAGATGCATGTGCACCTATAGTCATGCAAAGTTTGTTGGGCAAACGATGGGAGCATCTGTGACTGTTGGAGAGAGGAGCAGGTGTCGTGGTGCCAGGTAACGAGCGGAGGAGCAGCCAGCCGGGAGCTGCTCATGTTGACACATCCAGCTGACCTTGTTGGTCAGCGTATCCTTGTTCTTGAGGCGGTGAGCCTCATCACAGATCAGAAGGTCACACGACCCCTCTCCCTGGAATTTGTCTGCGTGCAGGCGAAAGGTCTCATACGAGACAATCAGCACCTGCAAAGTGCAGCCAATGAGCGGGCATCTAGACAGGCACTCCTGGAAGCTGCTGGTGTCCAGGCAGTAGGCTTCACATACATGACCAGGGTCTGCAGGGAGACACGCACAAGCTTGGCTGCTCAGAAAGCTAGGCTCAGGGTAAGAATTGCAGGCGCTCAGGACTGCCGATGACAGCCCCTGAGGGCTACAATCTGCTGGGCCCAAAGGTGGACACTTTCTACAATGCGCAGCAAGGGCTGCACCCTGGCAACGAAGAGGCTTGAGATGCGCTGCCAGGTGCCAAAGTCAAGCTAATGCTGCAACATCGCTCAGGCCTGTACCTTGGCAACAGACCGGGGGCCGAGGAAGCGCTGCACGCTGTCAATGACGTCCTCCTTTGATGACTCACAGAGCGGCAGCGTCTCCAAGCGCCCCTGCATGGCCAGAGCAGCAGTCAGAGCTGTTGGGCTGCATCAGCACTCAGCCAAGCTGCTGCGCTGCATGAACAGATGATCGAGGGCAGCACCTACTGAACAGCAGCAGGGAAGCTGTTCACCCCTCTGCCAGGCCAGCAGCATTCGGACGGGGCACCTGCAACAAGGCAGAAGGGGCATGGTGCAGCGCTGCTAAATGCTGTGCATTGCACATGCTTCACCAGCCCACCTGAAGCATGCAAGTCCAGATCTCGTGGTGCTCACCTTGAGCCATTTCTGGCACTCGCTGTCCCAGTTGCTGACCAGGCTGGTGGGGCAGCAGATGATGACCCGCTGGGCGATGGGGTCGCCGCCGAGGCTGGCATGCCCCGACACCAGCAGGGTCCACAGCAGTGTGATGCCCTGCAGGTCAGCAGTTCCTCATGTGGCAGGTCTAGGCCTCAGATCCAGGCTGCGGTACTGCCATCGAACACAGGCAGGGCCCATGTTGGGGTTGCGGCCATCAAGAGCTGTGAGGATCAAGGAGTAAGGGCTCTGTGAATGGGTGCACCATGGCTCAAGGTTCAAGCTCACCTGCAGCGTTTTCCCCAGACCCATGTCATCAGCCAGGATGCACCCTGCACAAGGCAGAGATAGTTCATTGCTGCACCAACTAGGCTATGCTTGGGGCACAGCTTTCCACAGCAACTGGAAAGCAAGGCATGCATCTCCCTGCTATGCAGCATGTCTGCAAGTGATGCACTGTTTGCTCTGGGCCACGTGGCATCTCCATTGCGGGTGAGTATCCCATGTACACAAAACGCACAGCCACGCAGTCAGACGCCCCAAGCTGCCCTGATAGCAGGCCACTCATGCCTCTACACATGCACAGCAATGCTCTTAGCTCCGGGTCCTTAGCGCTGGATGCCGTGCATGAACCTGGCTGCCTCACCTTTACCCTCATAGCTGCGCAGCCCGTTCACGCACTCAAACATGAACTGCACGCCCTCCCGTTGATGGGGACGCAGCCAGCGCGTCAGCATGTTGTCCACTAGTATTGGCTTGCCCTCCTGGCCCGGAGAGGGCGCCCACAGCGCCAGCGGCTCTATGCCAGGTGGCAGCTCCAGGTCCTGCAGAGCAGTGAGGTCTAAGCAGAGCTTGGGTCATCGCTGCAGGCACATGATATCCTGTTCCTGCACTTGCTTGCTAACAGTCCTGTCAGCAGCCTGTGTGACCAGGCCTGGCAGGCCCTGAAGCTGTGGCTGCCCCAAGCTGCCTGCAGGTACCGCGGTGACATTGGTGCCGCAGCCTCAACCGTCAGAATGCTCTCCCAGATGAACTGGAAGTGCTCCCGTTCAGTGGTCCAATGCTTTCCTGCTTGCTCATCTTCTTGCCAAGCAATCATCTGAGCAAGGCCCAACATATGTCAAAAGCTGTGCTGGCAGCCTACCTTCTGGTCCACAGGTGTCTGCACAGCCTGAGTCTGTACAGGTTGCCGCTGCACTGCCAGAGGCGTGGTGCTGCCCCATGGCACAAACAACTTTCGTGCCATGAGCTTGCGCTTCAAGGCCTGCAGCGCAGCAAAGTTTGGTTGCGTCTTGCCTGCCCTGCAATGCAGGCCAGCTGAGTTGGCAGCTTTGCCCAACTGCTGCCAGGTATGCTGTGCACGTTGTATGATTGCAGCGGCGTGCAGGCTAGGTCCACCTGAGAGCCTCCCACTGGTGTGTCGGTGGTGACAGGCGTGAAGGCCTTGCGCAGCCTGAGCTCAGCATCCTCCACGAAGAGCAGCTTTGGAAGCATGGCCTTGCGGGACAGCTGCAGCCTGCAGCAAACATGTACAAAGTATTGGCAGAGACAGGCCCTGCTGCAGCGAGCATAGTGCTCGCGCAAGCGGCTTCAGCACTCACGAGCCTCCAAGCATAGCCTGGATGTTCTGCTCCCGCTTGCGCTTGGTCGTGGTGTCAGGGCTGCTTTCTGCGGCCTTCGCCTTGCTCCTCTGCATGCTCTGGGTGCTGCTGGCATCCAGGGCGAGCTGGCTTGTTTCACTCCTGCTGCTGCTGCTGATGGGGCTTGCCACAGAGGCATCCTTGCACTTGCCGCTGTCTGCAAGATAGTTGAGAGGGTGCGCAGCTGCCATCAATGTCTCGCTTGGTGCACTAGCTGATCAGGAGCATCTGGCAAAGAGAGCTCACCATCAAAATCACTTTCACGATCGCTACCTGAGGAAGACATAAAAGCTACCAGCAATCAGTACCAGGCAGCTCCTTGGAGTTGTGGACAGTATGCAATGTGCAGCAGCATCTAGTCACGCTTCATATCGGTCAAAGCACAGCATAGCATCGACAGGCTAGAAAGGAAACCGAAACAATCAGCTCTGAGCTCAGATAGAACAGCTCAACAAGCCTTGGACCGGTTGTATACCTGGCTGCAGCCTGTACAGCACATTGACGAGGCCATTGAGCATGTGCCTGGAGACAGAGCGCATAGTTTCCAGACCCAGTACCAGACAAAGGAGGCTGCCCTGCTGGAAACTGTCAGCAGCCTTGGCTGCAGGTGGGGCCCAAGAAGAAGTGATGGGGACCTGTGTATGAGTCAGATTGTTACAGATTATGAATTTTGATAAACAGCATGCCGGGGCCATGCAGGTACTGATCACTCAACAGAGAGCAGCGTCACGTCAAAATTCACATCTGGAGGGCATAGAGCTGAGGGTTGTGAGGAGGGTATGAAGGACTGACAACTGAGGTGCAGCAGGACAGCCCAGGTGCTTTGTGCGCTCACCTGCATGGGGTGGGGCAAGACCCTGCAGGCAGCAAGTGGGACATTAGCACGCACCCACCATCTTGTTATTTCAGATGCAGACAGGCAAAAGGCACACAACCTCTCACCCTCCACGCACCCGCAAAGCAGCTTGCCATGGAGCGATGTGGTGCATGCAAGCCAGGCTTATTTCGTGATGTCAGGAGCGAGGCTTATTTCATGAGGTCAGGAGCGAATAATCAAATCATACAGCACAGAAACCACATACAAGATGGGCCTACCCCACCAATGCCCCGTGCGCCAACAGCCAGAATCCAGGCCCTGCAGAATGGACATGCAGGCTGAGCCAGAAACATGGGGCATCAAGTGACTGTTACAGCAAGCAATTGGAGCACGTCAGCAGCATCAGGAAATAGTACTGCTGTGGGGGCTGCCACCCCTCTTGGCGTGAGCGCATCAAGTAAGCTGCGTCTTGAAATGGCATCAGGATCAGAATGCCACAAGTGGCCACTGCATATCTTGTGCTGCAGGTTCCTGACTCGCCTTGATGACAGAGTCTACGTCCAGCACCCATGAGTATGGCTGCAGCGGGAGGTTGAGGTTTTGTCGAGCTGCTGGCTGGCAAAGCAAGACCGCACAGCACAGAGATAGGCTACTGGCAGAATACAAGCTTGCACAGCCCATGTCAGGAGCTGGCGAGCTCCCAGCACAGACAGGAATGCTGCTTGCTGGCAACATTCAAGCGCGTAGCAACTGCGACAGCCTGCCCGCCGGCAGAGGCCAAGGTCACAAGCACAAGGTCGCTGTGCCTGGTCTATGCCAAGGGTGCTGGCGAACTCCTTGCCATTGCTGAGCATGAGTGCCCGTAAAGTGTACGCTCACTCTCTGGTCTGCAAGGCAGCGGCCCATGCCGCTGAGTCACATGCTAACACAAGGACGCCCACTTGTTGGCAACAATGTACACTGTCTGGGATGTGTGCAAGCTCCTTGTATTGTCATTGATTGCATTACAGCTGCACCTTTGATGGGCGTGACGCCATTTCCAGCGATGATGACTTCTACCTGCAGGCTGGCACACGATCTGGTGTCTCAGATCCAAAGAGCTAGTCTGGATCACTTCAGATCACAGATGAAGCTGGCAGCAGACGAGCCTGTGGTCTGAAAATCAGGATTCGCATAGGGCTCGCACCTTCACTCCATCGCGCGCGTGAGACTTGATCCAAATATGTGGGCTGAGGCTTGATCTCTAAGAGAGTTTCGACATCTGCCAGAAAGGGCGGTCAAGTTACTCGATTGCCCTCTTGAGGTCTGGACTCCTTGAGTCCGCAACATGCAAAGCCAATTGTCGTCAGCCCTCTTGTCGATGAGCTCCAGTGACAGCTGCGTTTGATCTCTTTTGCAAAAGAAGCCATCATGCAGAAGGCTATGCGCCTGAGGGTGTGCTGCCCTGTCGTTCACAGCTTGCTTCGAGGGCAACTGCACCCTCAGATCCGTAGAATTCTGCCATCACAGCCACACAGAGGACTGTCTGTCAGGACACCAGCTGTGCAGCAGCAGGCTGAGGTGCATCAGGAGCAACACCACGCAGCACAGCAATCCAGCAGAGGGAACGGTGCTCCTGCGCCACAAACACATCTAACGTTTCAGGAGGCCATCTCAACTCTGGAACAGTACTGGGCAAAGCAGTCAGGCCTCAACTGTGCCATTCTGTTGCCCCACAATACTGAGGTGAGGGGTGTGATACAGCTGAGCTTGACTGCTTGACATGCCACGCAGTTGTCACGAATGCAGCGCGGAGTGCAGGGCTGCTCAGTACCTCTGCCTGGCTTCATGTGGAACACTCGTGTAGATTGCATCCTGCCAGGTCTACACAGGTCTGCCACACAAGACGCTCCTGTGCCTGCAGGTGGGGGCTGGCACAATGAACCCAAGCACATTTCTGAGGGTCTGCGGCCCAGAGCCCTGGAATGTGTGCTACCCGGAGCCCTCAGTTCGCCCCGATGACAGTCGCTACGGCCAGAACCCCAACCGGGTGCAGCGCCACACCCAGTTCCAGGTCATCTTGAAGCCAGATCCCGGCAACCCCCAGGAACTGTACCTGGGCAGCCTGCAGGCCATCGGCGTCGATGTGGCTGCTCACGACATCCGTTTCGTGGAGGACAACTGGGTGAGAGCATCTCAGTGAGCAGTGCAAGCCTAGTGTGCAGTGCTGCTGGTGCAGACAATGCTTGCTAGCCTCTTGTCCTGGTCCCTGCCTGCAAGGCACAGCTGCAGCGCGCTGCTTGCTGCTGAAGAGGTCTGCCGAGCCTGGGCTGCAGGAGAGGATGGCCGTGTTGATGCATCGCGCCTTCCCGGCCTGCCACAGGTAACACAACCCGCGGCAATGGCAGACTTGACTTTGCTGCCGCAGGAGTCGCCAGTGCTGGGGGCATGGGGCCTGGGCTGGGAGGTGTGGTGCGACGGCCAGGAAATCACCCAGTTCACCTACTTTCAGCAGGCCGGCGGCAAGGCCCTGGACTACCCAGCCATTGAGATCACATATGGGCTGGAGCGCATCCTCATGGCACTTCAGGTCTGTTGCAGTTGCACTGTGGCTGTGCAGCTGAATGTCAGCACCTGCAGAGATGGGACCAGCAGGAGTATGGTGTGGTTTGTTCCCAGCTGGGATTGTGGTAGTTGCCTTGTGAGGGCAATGACCCTGCTTGTGCCTCAAGCAGACCTGTTCAAGACTGATGCATATCACTTAATGCTGCAGGGTGTGAGCCACTTCAAGGACATCCAATACACCAGGACCATGACGTACGGGGAGCTGTTCCTGCAAAACGAATATGAGATGAGTTGCTACAACCTGGATGAGGCAGATGTGGAGGGGCAGCGCAAGCGATTTGACCTGTACAACCAGGCAAGTACAGGAGAGCTGTGCAGGAGAGCGATGCAGAGGAGTCTACTTGTTTGGCAAACAGTTGGTGGCAGCGCCTGCATTTTGATCTGGTTGCAACCAGACAGGCCAGCTGAGCTTGTCTGGGAGTCGTGGGTGCTGATGAGGCGTCTAGGGTGCACTCAGGGATCTGCAACATGGCAGCGGCCAGTGCCAGGAACTCTTCGCCTACGCACACCTCGCTGCAGAGCAGGGGTGCTCCAGCTTATGAGCCTGTGGAGAGCTGCAGAGCCAATCCCTCCTGTCCCTGACCGCAGGAGGCCAAGATCCTGCTGAAGAAGCGGCTGCCTGTCCCAGCATACGACCACCTGCTGAAGCTGTCCCACACCTTTAACATCATGGACGCCCGTGGGGCAGTCGGGGTCACAGAGCGTGCTGAGTGCTTTGGCACGCTGCGGGCGCTTGCTCGCCAGATCACAGGTGGGTGCAGGTGCAAGACTCTGCCCAGCTCAGCTGTCTCCCAGGTGGTGCTGAAGGCATGCACATCGAGGCCTGTCCTGGGCAGCTTGACAGGCCACAAACAGGGATGGGGGCAGAGAACGGGCAGATAGGCAGCGTCGCTACCTGAGACCACACTACGACTGAAGCAGGGGCAATGTCAGCTGCAAAGCAGTGCTGAGACTGGCTGTTGTGCCACTGTGAGCTGGGCGACAGTGACACCAGCATCTGCAGCACCACAGGCAGCCTGACCTTTCTGGTCTGGTAGGAGCACACCACGTTGTGGGCGCAGAGTCCCTGCCGACTTCTGGGTGCCAGTTGAATTAATCAGGCAAAGCTTGAGCTGCAGGTCTGTGGATGGCACGGCGAGAGGAGCTGGGGCACCCCCTGGGCACCCTTGAGCCCCTTCAGGACCCTCAACCTCAGCAGCCTGAGGCCAGCACGAAGGACAGGAGTGGGCAGGCTGAGGACTTTGTGCTGGAGCTGGGCTGTGAGGAGCTGCCCCCAGAAGACCTTGACGCCGCCATTGAGCAGCTGCAGTGAGTGTTGTGCATGGTGTTTAGGGGATCTGACTTCTGAAGAGCAGGTGATCTCCATGGCCTGACGATATAGCTGGCATGTTGCTTCACACTGGCCTGGCCCCTGCGGGAACACGTGAACTTGATAGTCACCTGTGAGAGCCTATGAGCATGCATCTGGCATGTGCCAAGATGTACACTACGCACAGCCATCTGTTTTTCTGGCTCAGCAGACCTGCTGTGTTCTTATGCGGCCTGGCCCTCATGGACTCACTGTGGCCTGCTGCAGGCAGAAGGTGCCAGAGCTGTTCAGCCGCCTGCGCCTGCAGCATAAGGGCATCAGAGTGCAGGGCACGCCCCGCAGGTTAGCAGTGCTGGTTGCCTCCCTGGCTTGCCAGCAGCCAGATGCAGAGGACAGAGTGCGAGGCCCACCAGCCAAGGTGGGCAGGCCCTGTCAGTGCACTTTGACTACACCTCGCCAGGCCAGCGATGTGCCCCAGTCAGGGACCTCAGCCCAGCCCGCTGCTGACAGGTGCTGCGCTGCTGGCTGGCATCAGGCCAGCTCAGGTGTCTGCCAGGCTGGGGCATGATGCAGATTTGCTGTCTGGCTGCGTGGCAACATGAGGAAAAGCTTCTGCCCATAGCACTTTATGTCCTCAATGCATGCTGCATATGTGTTTGTGCATGCTTCACTGTGCAAGGCAGCATTGCACAGGCAGAGGGGGCGTCACTGCTGACAGGCCAGGTATGCTGCTGCTGGACCACACAAGTCTTAGTCCTCAGGACAAGCCGTATGCCGTGCCTTGTGTGCAGGTGGCGTTCAGCGCAGAGGGAGCCTCCACAAAGGCTCTGGAGGGTTTCTGCAAGAAAAACGGCATCACTTCAGAAGATGTTTCCAGGGAGGCTGATACCAAGGGCGTGGAGTATGTCTGGGCCACAGTGCGCCAGCCTGGGCAATCTGCTGCACAAGTGGGTACTTTGTAGGGCGCATTTGCAGGACCCAGAGGTGTCTGCCTGACAGCACCTCAGAGCATGGGTGGTGTGCAGCGATAGGCTTTGGCTGGTGTCTGGGTCCACCCGCAAGCCAAGCTACCTGCACTGCGCCTTCGTTTGGCTGCTCAAGAGGTTATTCCTGCATGCTCAGTGTGGCCAGTAGCAGGAACTGCCTGTGTGGTGCTCGGTGTCCACTGTGCTGGCCATGAACGACAGCAAAAGAGTCCAACTTCTGCTGCCCTGCCAGCAATTTATAGTAGCAGGCATGGTCTGCCATGCCTGCAGGTGCTCACAGAGGAACTGCCTGCTCTGATAGCTGGCCTGAGCTTCAAGCGCAGCATGCGTTGGAATGGCAAGGCTGCCTTCAGCCGCCCGCTGCGGTGGCTGCTCGCTCTGCACGGCAGCACTGTGCTACCCTTTGTCTACGCGGGGCTGCAAGCCGGAGGCAGGACGCGGCTGCTGCGCACCGCCACCGCGGCTCACAACGAGTGCCAGGTGTGGGACACCACCGCACCTTTTGTGTTGTGACTCAAAGTCACGCACTCCAGCTGCAGGTACCCATGGGACCCCACTGTCTGATCATGAGATTTGGAATAGGGCTTGGTGCAGTCTAGCATCATGGCACCACGAGCACTCACCTGCCCTTGAAAGCTGTCAGGGCAGAAGCCCACTCTCGCACACTAGCAGCTGTGCCACGAACTTGAACAACATGAGACAATTCAGACCTGCCACTGCAGGGGTTTCCTGCTAGTGGGTACCAGGACAGGTTGTGGCAGGGTGCCGGCATACTCCTTGATGGCCAGCAGAGACGAGAGCAAATCTGGGGAGCTGTGCTGGCAGAGGCGAGGCAGGTTTCAGGCACTGTGCCTGACAATTGGAGGCAGGATCTGGTGCCAGAGGTGGCCAATCTGGTGGAGGCGCCAGACGTCCTCCGTGGCAGCTTTGACCCCAAGTTCTTAGACCTTCCACAGTGAGCTTGCTTACCTCTCTTGCCTTCAGACAGGCGGCCCAACCGTCCATCTGCCTGCCCATGCAGCAGAGCAGCGGGCATCTGCTCTTTGGCTGCTTATGCTGGCAACAAAGCTGACGGTGTACCTGCTGCCTCTGAGCTGCAGAGGAGCACCTGCCATGCAGCAACTCCTTTTTCTATATGCAGTCAGTACTGCTGCTTCTTCTGCTTCAGCCTGCTTGGGGCTGCCATCCAGTCTGCACTGGTGTTTTGAGACAATGTTGCCGTCTGCGACTGGCATTGACTGCAGCCCTGCTGCAGGGAGGTGCTGGTCATGGTTATGCGCAAGCACCAGCGCTACTTCCCTGTCTTTGCCCAGAGTTCCAGCACCCAGCTACTCCCGCATTTCATCACTGTGGCAAACTCTCCTGTAGATCCCGACGTCACCCAGGTCAGTCTATGCTGCGTCTTGCGGTTGCAGCAGAGGCCAGATACATCAATTGTCCAGTGTAATGTTATCCAGGCCAGCCATCCATGCTTGCGCAGCTCATCAATGTTGCCACCTCATTCAGCAACCCCTTGCATCAGACGCCCGAGACCACTTGAACCTTCCCTGCATCACAACCTTGTTCTGACCACCAGGGATCTTGGGCCCCGTTGCTGGTTTGCTGATGGGGTGGGACATGCGGTACTGACCTCACCGATCAGAGCAAGACTTGCTTGACTGAGGACTGCACGCGCATGTCTGCAGGCTGGCAACGAGGCGGTGCTGCGAGCACGCTTCGAGGATGCTGCCTTCTTCTTTGGCGAGGACTTGAAGCAGCCCCTGGAGGCCTTCAGGCCCCTGCTCAAGGGAACCACCTTCCAGCGAGACCTGGGCTCCCTCTTCAGCAAGAGTGTGAGCATCCTAGCCTGACCGAACCATGCCATCTGCGCATTGAGTTGCCCTGTCAATGCAAAGCAAGCCCATCATGGCTGCTGCTATGCTTGCTGCTGCAGGAGACCACTCCTTCACACACATGCACATGCACCTGCGCCCTGCAAAGCATTGGTGCAAGATCTAGTTGCCTGCAGCAGCAGCGTAAGCTTTCAGACCAGTTGCTGTCCTGGCAGTGCTGTCTCACACACACTGCTGCTGTTGAACCTTCAGTGTGCCACTCACTGCAGGCGCACTGGCGGGCCGCATCTGGACTGCGTGTCTGCATGAAAGGAGCACTGAACTGTCACACCTCCCTTCTGCAAGCAACTCGCCCGCTGCATGGTGTGCCCTGCAAGGGATGACGGCCCCCGCTGGCTCAGGTGGTGCACTGCATTCCGGCAGGCAGGAGTGCTCATGCACGAGCAGAGCACAATGCCTTGCTGCAACCTCACCAGCTGCATGCTCTGCCTGCAGGAGAGGGCTGGAGCACCTAGGTACCTATGCTGCACCAATTGCCTGCTGAGCGGAGCCCTGCCCAGCTGTCACATCCTGTCTGCAAGGACTTCACCTCCTGCATGGCCTGCCTGCAGGAGAGGGTGGAGCAGCTGGTGCCTCGGCTGGCAGAGCTTGCTTTGCCAGAGGCTGCCAAGACAGCGCAGGCAGCAGCCCGCCTTGCAATGAACGATCTAGCCACCTCCACTGTGACAGAAATGACTGCCCTGGCTGGGGTTTTTGGCAAAATTTTGGCCCAGCGGCAGGGGCAGGTGAGCTGGTTGACATCATGGTCGGTGACAGTTGCAGTGTCAAACTCACCGCATGCACCTCTTTGAGCTTCAGTAGGATGCACATGTGAGTGTGGCAGCATATGCAGTGACGTCAAGCAACCAAGGCTGCCTTGGCAGTCAGCGCGTGGCAATCCAAGCTGAGCCAAAGCAAGACTATCATGGCTGTAGCAGTGCACTGCTTTTCTAGAGGGCAAGTGTGCACAAGGCCTTCCATGAGGCCAAGCTGCCTCGTCCTCATCTGCAAACAATGCCTGCAGGATGAAGATGTGGCAGATGCCATTTATGAGAGCACCCTGCCCCGCAGCGGCAGCTCCACTGTCGCTACCTCCCCAGCCGGCATCCTGGTGTCCCTGTCTGATAAATTGGACAGCCTAGTGGGGCTCATAGCTGCAGGTGGGCAGGCAACACCATTGCCTGTGCCATGAAAGACTGGACAATGGGATCCAGATCACCCCATTTACAGACAAGCAGTGAGCGCTGCAGCGCAGCGCGTGCATAGCACTGCTCCGCTTGACAATCAGATTGCATTGCCTGCCACAATTACTGCATTCATGCAGCTGTCTGGATCAACAAGTGCACTGTACTCCTGTCAATCCATAACTGCCTATGCCTGCTAGAGTGCCAGACCCGACCTGCAACAGTATCTCTGCTCTTGCAGGCTGCGCTCCCACAGCCAGCACAGACCAATATGGCGTCCGTCGCATTGCATATGGGCTGTTAGAGACCCTTCTGGCCAGCTCAGTGTCCTTGGATCTGCCTTCAGCTGTGCAGGCCGCCTCTCAGCTGCAGCCAATCCCTGTGTCTGAGCAGCAGCAGCAGCAGGTGGGTGACCTTGGTTGCCTGCCAAGACAAGCTGCTGCTGGCAACAGCTGCCAAGCCTCTGCCTGCTGCGGCATCTGGGACTGCTGTGCACTGTCAGCATGTCAGCCTCGCAGGCCTGATGCAAGGGTTGTCTGTGACTGCGCTGCATGCCCAGCCTGCCTGCTGCTGTTTGCAAGACCAGCCACGCAAGGCACTTGATGCACCAGGTGCCCCTGCCATGCATGCAGGTGCTGGACTTTGCCAGTCGCCGGCTGGAGCAGCTGCTGCTGGACAGGGGTCTCCGGATCGAGGCTGTCCGAGCTGTGATGCTGGAGTCCAACAGGGACCCTGCCAGGGTACAAGCAGCAGTGCAGCAGCTGCAGGTGAGCCCGACCTGTGCAGCCAGTACACTGCTTTAGCACTGGAGGCAGACCAAAATCTGGACAGCCAGCCTTTGCTGTGCAGCTGACAGACATGCCCACTTGCCACGTGTGGGCTGCAACCGACCACCAACCTGGAGAGACATAGCCTCCGGCATCGCACTGCACAGGGCTGACCGAGCCGCATCATCCTCCGCAGCCTGAGCGGACAAGGGCATGTCTGACCTGCTGCTCAGTCTGAACCTCGTGCTGCGCTGCCCAGCCTCTCATGCTCCGCCCTGCATTAGAAGCTGAGCAAGAGGGCCATTGGCTGGCTTGGTGTGCTCAGCCTTAGGCCTAATGCTATGCCTTCCAGCCTCGCGCCCTGCAGGACCAGCTGAGTGAGGGGCCCGCAGGCCTTGTTCTCAACCTTAGACATCATGCTATACTGAGCCCCTCTCATGCTGTAGTTGCAGGGCGCCAGCTGCGCACGGAGCGCTCTTTTGTTGTTGTCAGCCTCTGATCACATGCTGCATTGATCAGCTTCTTGCAATGTCTCCTGCTGGGCAACCTGAGCAAGAGGGCTCTCTGACCGGTCGCCCAGGCTAAGACCTAATGGCTATGCTGGGGGGGCCAGGGGCCCTGGGCGGCGGCAATGCCCTGTGATGCGCAGAACGAGCTTAGGAACAGGAACTTTGGCCTGCTGCACACCTTTGGACTGAGGTGCTGTGCTCAGCCGTGCAGGGCAGGTTGAGCAAGGGAGACTCTTGCATGTTGCCCAATGTGCTACCAGGCGTCACGCCAAGCTGAGGCACTGCCATTCGCTGTGCAGGACGAGCTGACGAAGGGGGACTCTGGCCTCCTGCACCGTGTCATGACTGCCTTCTCGCGCCCCACGCGCATCGTGCGCGGCAAGGACGTGGCCGCCTCCTGGCAGGTCAGGGAGGACCTCTTTGAGCTGGAGGAGGAGGCTCAGCTGCTGGCAGCCTTCCAGAGGGTGCAGGGCCAGGTGAGGGCACAGTGGGGCTGTTTACAAGTGTGTAATTGTCACAGAGGTTGCCTGTGTGCTAATCCAATCGGGTATGAAGGAGCACATATTCTTATGACTGGTATAGGGACCTGTGTGCCAGTCCAGGAGGAGCTGCATGAGTTGTGTTGAGTCTCAAGCTGCCGGCAGCCCGCCAGAGGGTGCAGGGGGAGGTGCATCGGGCCTGGCAACGGGTTGGTGTTTTGCAAACATGGGCATTAGTCATAGCCGCTCCCAGCCCACTGGCATGTGCAGGGGCAGGTGCAGGCGAGCCTGACAGGCATTGCAGTGGTGCGAAGACTTGTGCAGGCGCCAGGATGCCACTGCTTTGGCTCCTCTCGTCAGCTGCTGCATGCCGCAAAGGGCTGCATGGCCCTCCAGCTCATTGCTCAGCTCTACTGAAGCTGGGGGAGTGCTTGCGTTGGCATCGGCCGCGACTGAACGCCATCGCAGCCATGCAATGCTGCTGCAATGCAGCCATGTCTTGCCGCCCAGCACTGGCCCATGTATGCCGCCCAGCACTGGCCCATGTATGCCATGCAGGTGCAGCAGTCTCAGGGCATCTCAGACTTCCTCAGCTGCTGTGAAGACCTTGTGGAGCCTTTGAACGCCTATTTTGACAAGGTCTTTGTCATGACTGAGGATGAAGCAGTGCGCCAGAGCAGGTTGGCACTTCTCCGAGATGTTGCCAGCCTCCCCTCTGGCACTCTGAGTTTAGCTGAGCTCCCTGGCTTTTAAACCCTTGATATAACCTGGGCCCCCCCTTCCTGCGCTTTCCAAGGAAGCATTAAGTCAATTCATTGCAGCCCCTCTCCACTCAGCGTACATCATGTTCATTCATAGAGCATTCATCCGCTTGTTAGGCATAAATTGATTACTCAGATTGATATGGCATCACTAGGCAGGGCTTTGCTGAACTGCATCCTGTAGGTGTATATTACTACTGGCTTGTTCTGTGAGCGCATGAGAAGCATCTCACCATCGTATGCTGTCAGATAATCACTGCACATGCGAGACAGCAGGGTCTCAGCTGCAGCGGGCATGCTTCTGGGGTGCTCAAGACAAGATCAGTAGAGCTGTTATAACCAGCTGTTATAACCAGCAGGCTTCACCTGATGACCTGTGTAGCTACAATGGCAGCACCACCGGCAGCCTGGGTGTCTGATCTGAACTGCAGCACAGAACAGCAGGACAGTGATAAAGTGCCAAATGGATGATGCATGACTCTTGATGCAATTAGTGGCGCACACCTTGTACTTGGTGAAGCACTGACTAGCTTTGACCTGCAGACACCAAACTTTCTTCCAAGTCTGCTGCACCTTCAGGCACCAAGCATCACCTTGCAGCTGAGGCTGAGCACTGACCTTGGGCTCAGGCTTCCCGCCCTGCTGGAACACCTGCTGGAAGTATTCACTGGTGTCAATCCTGTCAGCTGCAGGCTTGGCCTCTGAGCGTTTAGTCACCCGTGTGAACACAGAGTTGCCGCCTGCAGACACTGTACAACTCCTTGCTCTTCAAGGTGTGACTGGCAGCACAAGGTGCTGATGTCAGACAGGCCAACTCCGGCCACCCACAGGCGTCAGCCAACACCCACAATGGCTCTTGTGCAGCAGGCAGAACACAGCTGGCATTGTACAGGCAGGAGTCACTCCCATTCCTGCCTGACAGTCTTCATATGAGGCCTGTCCCATGAAGCAGCTGGCAGGCAGGCGACTCCTTCCAGCTCACCCCTGACTTGGGGCCTCTATTCCGAGGTAGGTGGCAACTGGCGACCCACCTGGCAGCCTCAGCTTGAGGGAGTTTGGATCCAGAGGATTCCATTCTATGTCATTGGGATTGATCTCCCTGTCCATGTAAAAGCTCATTAGCTTCTGTGTGTTGAAGCGGCGATCTATGATGATCTGCCCACGCTCATTCTCGACCCATTGTACCTGCCATGGAGTGCGCACTTGCTTAGTAGGTGTTGGATTAGGTGATTTAGCACGTAAGTGTCCTGAATCTTGCCGAGCAGGGCTGAGGGCCTTCCAAAGCCCCCCATTGCACACTCGTACAAGCCTGAAGGGACTGCCTACCGCAGAGCATGTGATACAGATAAACCACCGGCTAACGACTGGAGACCTGCCTGATAGTTGATGGTTTGCTGTAAGTCCTCCCGCTTAGCTCGCTCCACCACTCTCAGGTCTGGCACAAAGTCTGGGCCCAGGGGGGTGTCCACTTTCATCAGGGTGGCCTGCATGTGGCAAGGGCACGCATGTCCCGTGATCTGTGTTTGCCAGCCAGCATGGATGTTGTGAGGTTGCCACGAAGTGCACCTGCACATTCCAGAGCCCCAAGAACGATCTGGGGAAGAACAGATCAGCCTGGCCGCCGCCAATGGAGGTCCATGCCTGGTCAAACGCTTTTGGAAGCTTGCTGGCCTGCACAGAAGCATCACTCTGATTGAGCACTGGCAGTGACAGGACTTGAGGTCCTGTCCACAGGACTTGAGGTCCTGTCCAGCACTGCTCACCTCTGCAGGACTGCACCTGGCCAGCTGAGATGCGACGCCAGCGGCAATGAGATGTTGGAGTAGCTGTCTCCTGCTGCATGCTGCTTGTGTGAGCAGCTGGTGACGTTGAGGCCTGGCTTCACATTGGCATGTTGTGTTCTTGTGTGGTTTGGACGTTTGTCTGCTGTACCTAATGCCAGGTTGTGACGGTAGACAGTTGGCAGAGTTGCTGTGGGTGGCTTGCATTCCCTAAGGTGCACAGGTGAGAGGACTAATTCTCAGTTTCTTTCTTCTCAGGAATGAGAAAGCATGAACAAGGACACAGGCAAACAGGCGAGCCAGCCTTCCGAGCCGTGGGTCGGCAGAGCAGCTTTTGTGCGAAATTCAAAATCAGGCCAGAGGCAAGCTGGCAAGGCCCAAGCAACCACTGCTGATCAGGCTGGGCAGGCATCTGGTGACGGCCAATCTGGGCAGGAGGAGGCAGCTGCAGGGCAGTCATCAGGAAAACAGGGACATGACCGCGATGTGCAGGCAATGATTTCTACAGCCACATCCCTGGGGAAGACCCATGACAGGTTTCCACTGGCCGTGTGTGAGTTTCGTCCGGCCTTGATGATCAGGCATGTGCTTTGCAGCACTGCATGCATTGTCTCACTGCATGAGTAGGTGTGCAGGCCCAGTGTTGCACGGCCATGCTGCCTCTGCGTGCACACAGCCAGCTTCCTGCCTTGATCAAGGATGTGTTTGCTGTGTTGCTGCGCTTTGCAGCTGCATTTTGCATGCATGGACCTTTGTGCATGCCCCAGTGCTGCAAAGTGAATGCGGATGGGCTCCATGTGCACTGCCAGCCTTGTTGCATCCTGTCTGCTCCAGGCAGAGCTGCCCACAGAGTTGCAGCACATGGGCTGCCTCTCACTCCTAAGCTGCATGCGCATAAAGGCAGGCTCAATCTGCTTGGTCAGCCTCTGTTGCTTTCGTGCATCATGACTGCTTCAGGCAGTGCATCTTTTGAAGGCGCAACACCTGGTCTGCCTTTGGCTGCACCTGCGCGCACCCATCCTCCACCTGTGCGGCCAGCCTCGATTGCCTCGCTGCACATGTCTGCTGCATGCAGTGCTGCCCACAGAGAGGCAGCGCTTGGGCCAAGGCAGTTTCTTGGCTGCTCTATCGCTTCATGCGCGCAGAGTTGCAGTGCCTGGGCTGCGGTGATGCTGCCTGTGGATGCAGGTGGGCTCCACCTGCGCACACAGCCTTTGTGCCATCAGCTGGAGGACTTGGGTGCCAAATTTCTCAGATCCTGCAGAAGCTCGCCAGGTGAGGGGCTTCAGAATCATGCCCTGGCTGGCCAGTCATGCCTTAGACCATGTGAGAGCAGTTGTGGGTGCCAGGCAGGTTTTGTAGGTACGCCTGGGCTGGCTAGTCATGCCCTAACCCTTGTGAGGGCAACTGGGAATCACTGGGGCATGACTAGCCAGCCAGGCCTTCAATGGACAAGCATGCTATGAGCAGGTGAGCAGGTCCAGGAGCATGTTGACCTCTGCCAGCGTGAAGTGTTCTGAGCCGGCCGTGCACCCCAGTGCAGCTTCTTGCCATCTTGGTGCCTGTTCCCTACACCTATATCCAACTGTCAGCCTGCCCTAGCTCGCTTCACTGGCTGGAGTCCTGCAGTTGCCCTGCTGCAGACTACAGACTGTTTGCCATCACTGACCACAACACAGGGAAGACCAAGCCAGGCATGGTGGCTGTCGTCGGTAAGCCAGTCTGTATGTGCGAGCGCACTGTCTGGACAGACACAAGAGCAGCTCCTCACCCACAATAATGACTGCCTCCTTGATCTGCAGCTTTTCCCCTTCACGGTGCAGACATTTTAGGAAGTTCTAAGATCAAAGATTCCCTTTGGATGCAGATGGCAGTGGTGCAGCAATTGAGTTGGAACTCTGGGAGTTGCCCACAGAGAAAGTGGGCTTTTTCATGCAGGCAAGCCTTGCTACAATCTGCCAGCCTCTTTTCGCATGTTCACTTGTGGTCAGCAGCAGGCTGCAGCCCTGACAATGCCTCCTCTGCATGCAGCTGGTCAGTGCTCCCTTGGGAATTGGCACAGGTGAGGACAATGGGCAGGGCCAAGTTTCTGCTGTTCTCCTCGGCAAAGATGGCGACAGCACTTGCAGTACCCTGGTGCAAGCCCAGCTGCGCTGATCAGCTGTCAAGCAGAGAGCGTTGTGCGATGATTGCAGTACACATGCACCATGGCTGTTGCGACCAGCAGCATCGGGACTTTCCATCTTAATCCTCCTGCAGTTCGGCTAGATGATGGTACAACGTGCAAGGGATTCAACTGTGAAGGATTTGTTCTTGAAGGAGGAGCAGGTGCGAAGTCCATGCTTTCCGCTTCAGGTTTGAGCAAACCTGCTGTGCCCCTGACCTTGCTCCTTCCCTACATCCTAAACATGTCTGGTCAGCGGCCCTCAAGCCAGCTACGGCTAAATTGCTGCCCTGGTGCTGTAGGGATTGAGGATATCACTTCCTGGGGCGGGTGGCTGGCATGGCTAGAATACAAGAAGTCGAGGGAGCAGGAGCAGCAGGAGAGACGTGCAGCAATAGACAATTGGGTCTCCACCACCTCTGCTGGAGGCCCTCCCTTATCATAGGTATTAGCTGCACCCCATGAGACCAGGCCACCAGTCCTGAGTCTGCTGAATGCACGTGTGCCCCTCAAATGCTGACCCGCCTATGCCTCTGACCACCCAGCAGCTCTTCATATGCAGCAGTGACCGCATTCCTTACTGTGACCTGAATTATAATCCTGCCTGTCAGCATTATCACTCATAAAATTGTGCTGCTTCAATATAGCATTTGCCGTGACACCCACTGGGTGCAAATTAGCACGAGATGAACACTACTGCTATATTGAGATGGCAGACGGTAATGAGCTCCAGTGCTACAGCGGCAGCAGCTCATCTCCCAGCTCATCATTGCCCCACTCATCTTCCTCCTTGCCCACTGTCAACTGAGCCTTTTTGGCCTGCAAAGGGCAGCTCTTTGGCTGTGACAGCAATGCATAGCAGGTGGGTGACAAGACCAGTCTCTGTTGCGCAGATTCCCTGTGTGGCTTGGCCTGCAAGGCTCAGGCTTCATCAGCTGCTGATCCAGCTTGTCCGGTGCTGGAGGCGCCCTGCAGCCACTTCAGCTCAGCACTGCATGCCAGAGAGGCAGTTTATGCAAGGCATGTGGACACCCCGACTTGTAGGGAAGGCGTGACGCAGGCTGAATGTTGATAACAGCAGCAACGGCTGTGCCTGTACAGCATGCTCAGGAACCCGGCATAGGGGCAGCTCACGGACCAAGGGAACCAGCACGCCACTGGCGCAGCCGCATCAAAGGCTCACCTTGGAAGCAGGCATCCGGAAGGCTGGTTCCACTGCCTCGGGTACAGTTGTGACAAGCCCGTCTGAGCTGAGCTTGGAGCGTCGAGTGGGGGAAAGAGGCTGGTCCAGGGCACTGGGCTGCGCCTGCAACGCACGATGCTGCCTGTCAGCCTCCTGATGCAGCGCATACTGTGCGAGGCAGGCGGCCCCTGCAGCCCTACCCCGGTCAGGCACCCCTTGCTGCAGGTGCACATGCGACACAGCAGCATCATTGCCGTTCTGCGCTGCAGAACGACATCAGGCAACTGCAGCACCCTGCCCTCGCCTGCAACAGTCACACATCTGTCAGTGCAGCATCCGCCCTGGTCTGAGTCGCAGGCCAAGAGGAGCTGCTACAACACCACGCCTGCCTTGTGCCGAGATGACACCAAACACTGCAGCATGAAGCGCTCACCTGCTGGACACACATGCATGGCACACACCAGCACCACCGCTGCCCTGTGCTGCAGGCCAAGTTGGGTCATTGCAGCATCATGCCTGCTCTGTGCTGCAGGCTGGTGCGGGCCACTGCAGCACCGTCTGTGGTCGGCACTGCAGATGAACACCAGGCACTGCAGCAGCAAGCTGTCCCCTGCTGCAGATGCGCACGCAGCATTGCAGCCTCATGCCTGCTCCGCGTGAGTTGCACACCTTCTGCTCTGCCTGCTGCAGGCGCTCTGCCTTGCGCATGCGCTCAGAATAGAGCTGCACATCCTCCTTCATGCCTGCAGAGCAGGGTCCCCAAATCAAGGGGCGTGAACTTATTGGGGACCTGCACAACGGGGCAGCTCAGCCTCCAACTTGGCTATGGACTCACAAAAGCTGCTCAGCAATGTGCAGCACAGCCTCGAGAGCGCTGTACTTGGCCTTTCAGGCATGCCGCACAGGCCAAGGTGCTGCAGGGATTGTCAGACCAGCAAGGCTCGTGGGAAGAGTGTCTGCAGACCAGCAAGCTCCAGTACAAGCTGCTCTTTAGCGGGTGCGACATAAGTGCTTGGTCTGTCACAGCTGCATGCACCACAAATGCTGCATCAATCTGAGTCTGGGAGCATGTGCACTCAAGACCAGGCCACTAAACAGGGAGGCCAGGCTTTGGCAAGCTCACCCAGGTCTGAGCAGATGTGTATGAGGTAGCGCAGGCACTCCACATTCAGAGGGTGGGCTGCATGGATCCGGCGATACTCTGCCAGAGCCTGCAGGCAGGCTCCAGGACTCAGTTGGACACCGCACACACATGTTCTGTCAAGGCCTGCCAGCCCACAGCCAACTCCTGCAGCAGTGAGGGACGCTGCTGCTGCAGGCTGTCTGCTTGCCGTGCAGGCTGCAGCGCTGGCTCATGAGCGCCTGGCATCATTTGCGGGCATTGCTGTGCGTCTGCTGCAGGGTTCTGAGTGGCATCTGAATGAAAGGTTCTGAGTGGTAGCCAGCACCTGGCCGCACAAGTGACACATAAAAACAGAGGGACTCCCTCCTGTCCTGATGATTGCAGCAGTCTCCTGTCTGCTGCTGGAGGCTGCAGATGCTGGCAGACAGGGGATTGGCCATGCTTACCTGCTGGTAGTTGCCGATGCGCCTGTAACAGCTGGCCACCATGAGCTGCCACTTGACCTCGTGGGGTTGCACCCGGGCAGCCAGGCTGAAGTAGGGCACCGCACCCTCATACACCTGCAGCTCAGGGCAGGCTCTCAGCTGCGCTGCAGCCATGGAAGTTTCACGGCACAGGCCCCTCAGAACACCAGAGGGCCACACGCTTGCACTGGCTGGGCGGCCTGAAGTTCACGTCCAGGTGCTGCACATTGCAAGTCCATTGCAGCTCCCCTAGTCTTGTTGGCAGCCATGCCAATGCGGCATTGCAAGGGGGCCAGACAGGCTGGCGGGGCATGAGCTCTGCCCTGTTTGCAGGTGGCCACGCACCTCATTCTTCACATGGAAGGCCCCCAGCCACGAGATGACTTCCATATCCACAGGGTACACCCTGTGAGACTCCTGGTGGTAGCGCAGGGCCTCGGCCTCATCATCCAGCCTGCAGCAGAGGTGACAGCCGCAAGGCTCACCGACTGGGGCCTAGGAGCAGAACGCAAGCCAGCACCAGTCCTGTTGGCAGTGCACAGCCCCTGCTTCTCGCTGGACACCTTCAGGGACACAGGTCTGGGGGTGAGCTAGCCAAGGGATGGTAGTGGGCATGCGGGCACCCACATCATTGTCCTAGTTAGCTTCTAGCACCATCCTAGAAGAAGCTGAGGCAACAGGGCTTAAAGGAGGCAGCTAAGGGATGCAGCGCACAACATCACCTTTGGGTGACTTGTCTGATCCAGCCTCCAGGACAATGTTGAGATGACAGCGGTCTGAGCACATTCATTTTGGGCACCAGCAGGTGGGGCCAACTTGTGTCTGAACCAGGATGCCATTGCTGCAGAGAGCCTCCGCACGACACAAGTGCTGGGAAACAAGCATCGTTGAGCCATTAAAAGTCTGCTTGAATACTGCTGAGCTTCCCTTGGGCGCGCTGGCTGGCCTGGTGGCTAAGATGCGATCATCATCAAGCAGCCAGAGGTCCCCTTGCGCAGTGCTTGGGTTCTGATGCCACGCTGGCAGGCCTGCTGAATCTCACTGCGGCCACAACAAAGCTGAGATGTCTGGCAGAGCTGCACTGCTGTCTGTCGGCGCTGCTTTGACGAGCAAGGTGTTCACCGGTCAGGCAGCTCCAGACGGTCCCTGGACCCAAGCTCTGCAGTCAGGTACGCCGCACTCGGCGTTCAGAACAGAATACGCGCCAGCACCCCTCCTACAGGAGGTGCCCAGGGCCATGCTGACGACAGATGGCCATGCCACGCTATCACCACCCCGATCCTGCATGTAGCCTGCACCACTCTTCCCGGCCCGCCCTGGCCCCACACACACCTTGCTGGGCGTGCCGCCCTCAGCTGTCACAGGACAGGCGACCACCCCCCTCCCTTCTCCCCCTCCTTTGTCTAAAGGCAGGCCTCTCACTTGGCGTGCAGCCCCCCCAGGCGCGCCAGCACCCCTGGGTCCTGTGGGAGGTGTGAGTGCAGGCGCTCAAACCACTCCGTGGCTGCCTTGGGCTCCCCCAGGAGGTCCAGCACAGCGCCGATCTGCAGGGCAGCCATCCACCCATAACTTGAGCTTGGGCAGGAGCATCAGCTGGGGATGGCTGATGCCCATGTGGACATGCCAGAAGCTGCAGCAGTGGTTGCCTGCAAACGCGATGCTGAGCCGCACAGGGGAGCAGGCACAAGATCACCTCTTCTGTTCAGGCTATGCTTTAAAAGCTCATGCCCTGCAGGAAACGCTTGCTCAGACATCTACCGAGCACGCTGCCCGGAGCTCCCTGCAAACGGCACGGCTTGCCCCATGGTGGCCTTTCTGCTGAGCAGGAGCTCCCATGCTTCCCTTCCAAGGTCTGACATGTCCACCAGCTGTCAGCATGTGGACGGCGTAAACCTGTCAGCGCTGGGCTGCCAGCAGGCTCTCCACCCACCTGCCACATGACCTGGGTGTTCTCCGGCGCCAGGGCCGCCAGCTTCTGGAAGGTGGACAGGGCGCTGCCCAAGTCGCCCATCTGCCTGTGGACGAGGCCCAGGTTGTACAGAGCCTCCACGCAGTCAGCCTCGTTCTGGAGGGCCTCACTGAACAGTGCATGGGCGCCCTCCCAGTCCTGGGCAGCTGCAGCCACGCTGCCCTGCATATGTGCTGTAGGTGTGTAGCCTGTGGGATCAGGAACAGCAAACAGCAAGTGCACATGCCCCTCCTGGGCAAACCCCAGATGGTCCTGCAGGTGTGCATCGAGCTCAGCAGTCAGCCGCGCGTGACTGAAGAGTGCGTCCTGTCAGTCCTGAGCAGCTTGGGCCACCCTCTGACCAGGCGGGCGCACAGCCGGTGACTTGCCCAGTTCCTGGCGGCCGCGGCATGTGTTTCCACGCCCACACAGTCTTAAACACACTGTGACGCACAGCCATGCAATGGCCTTCGGGGCTGTGGCTCCTCAAGGGGTGCACGGGCACCCTCTCAGTCCTGGGCAGCTGTGGCAGGGCAGCACAGCTTCGTAGCAGACCCACCTTCCTGGTGTGTAGATGTGACCCTCACCTTGTTGACAAGGGCCTGTGCGCTATAGCGGTCTGTGGCCACCGCCAGCTGGGCATAGCGATCTGCAGCAGCCTGCTCCCCCTCCAGGTGGTGCAAGAAAGACAGGTTGGTGGCTGCGCGGGCCTTCAGGCGGTGCTCCTTGCGCTCAAACTCCTGCAGGATGCAGGGACAAGGTCAGCCTGGTGCCACAAGTGCATGCAACTGAAGGCGGCTGTGCGGGTCTATGGTTGTGCTCACAGGCCTGCAGCAGGAGCAGGAAGGGAGTGCTTGACATCCCCTTGGAATCCAGTGTCGCAAGTGCAATCCCTGGAGGCAGGCACTGCACACTTTTTCTTGCGGTCAACGTGTATGCAGAAGCATACTACGTTGGCAGCGGGCATGGTGCAGAGGAAGCCAGCATCTCTGGTGCTCCAGTGCTTGCAGGGAAACAGCGCTGAGGAGCTCCCAGATGCTGCTGCATGGCAGTGCAGCCAGGGACCACTGCACGAGCTCCTGTGCCTACTTTCAGTCCCCAATTCCTGTGCCTACATGATCGCATCCTATATGGGGTGTTGTGAGGTTCCTGCATGCAATGGGACTGCTGACTGCATGGCCCAGGACTCAGCATTGGAGATTGGGTCTGTACAAGTTGCCAGATCGTGAGCAAGGTCCTTCCGGCGGAGGGCCAGCATGCGTGACAGCGCGGAAAGTCGCGGGCAGGCCTCCTGGTTGCTGCGTGGGGGGTACAGCAAGCAGCCTCCTGGGTGCCAGATGCCACCAGCAGCCCTCCGGGGTGCTGTGCTGGCCCTTGCCATGCTGCTGTGGAATTTCCTGCCCACCATGTCTGCTGCCAGTCATGCGGCCGCGTCTATGGTGCTTGGTGCAAAGCTCACCTTGAGCACTTCAATGGCTTCAGGTACCTCCTGCTGCTCCAGGAACATGGTGGCCTTGGCCAGCACTGCCTCATTGGCCAGGGCAGAATGCCCAGCTGACGTCAGCACCTCCGCACACCAATCAAAGCCAGTCACAAAGCCACCGCGGTCGATCACAGGGGCGATCAGACGCGCTGCAATCAAAATGCTCCTGCAGGGTTGAAAGGCAGGTGGGGTGGGCTCCTTGCAGCCACTGTTCTAACCTCAGCAATGAGTCTCTGCTGGCTTGGTGCTTAAGAGGGTGAGGGGCAATGTAGCTGTCTTGTGCCCTCAACATTGAGGTATGTGGGAATTGTACGCTGCTCAAAAGAGGCGCCGCTTCAGAATGGTGCAAGAGCAGAACAAGCATTTGCTGCCTGCACTGGACGGCACAGGCCGGCACCTGCCACCATCACCCCTGTGCAGGATGCATGTGCAACCTGAGTCCCTGCTCTGCGACCAGAAATGCCGATGTGCTGCAGGGCACAGGTGCAGCTGTGCAGGTGGACCTGCTAGCGGGACTGTCACCGTCCATGGGTCCCTGCAACTGCCACACTGCAGCACCTTGCGTATATGTGCAGGTGAGGCTGCCCAGGCAGTGCTCTCAGCAGCAAGCATCTAGGTGATGTCTGGTTCCCTGCAGCCACATTCCTGCCGCTCCTGGCGTACCTGTGCAGGTGAGCCTGCTGGCGGCGCAGGTGCTGCTTCAGCTCGTCGTTCATCAGGTGCACATCCTCCAGCTCGGCTCCAGTGCTGTCCTCCTCCTCACTCACAAAGGGTGCCATCTGCAGGCGTCATTAGACGCTTGATACAGAGAGACAAGCTAAAAGAGGTCATTCTGCCTGCAAGCTATGCAGAGCCTCACATAAGCCTCCCTCATGTGCTCTCTATTGCCAATGGTACAACAGATGGCAAAGCAACGTATTCAGCAACATACAGCAGCCAGGTCTCACAGATGCCAGGCACACAGAGGCCTGCTTCAGGCGCTTTCCGCCTTTCCAAAGGCAAGGCAGCAGATCCCATAACTGCATCTGATATGGGCACCACGACACATGTCCACACCAGCCCGTGCAGGCGTTGCACATCAAATGGCTGGACCTCATATTGCCAGGCTTGCAGAGGCCTGCATGAGTGACGTGGTGACTGTTCAGCCCAGTAGCAGAAGGCAAAGAAGCTAGGCAGCCAGACTGCACTCAAACAGGCAGGACAATACAGGAGTGCAGGGCGGCCAGGCCTCACATTGGCCAGGCGCACAAAGGCCTGCTTCATTCGCTCCTTGTCGCCAATGGCAAAGCAGCAAACCACCAGGTTGAGCCCTGCACGGTAGTCTGCTTCTGTCTCCATGATCTGTTCAAATGCTTGCATGGCGTCCTGCAGGCCAAAGGCAGTTCTGTCAGATGTTCCTGAGGGGCGTGCGGCGCAGGCACCGCCCACCACCCACTGTGCCATCTGCCAAAAACTCGGGCAGCTCAGGCCCTGGCCAAACATCAAGTTTGCTGTGGCTGCTGGCAGTCACACTGACAAGAGGAGCAAGCTTTCTGGGCCCCTGCAGCCGTTCTCTGCTGGCCATCGTACTGACGATGGACTTTCCAAAGGAAAGCCATGCTGCAGGGCACGCCTCAACACAAGATGCCGCAAGATGCCACACAAAATATGTGCCTGCCATGCGACCATGATTGCAGGCATCACCTGGTACTGCCCCAGCTTGACGAAGGCGACTGCGATGTTTCGCAGCATGCACATGCGCGCGCTGCGATCCGCGGGGGGCACCTGGTCCAGCGCCATGCGGTACATCTTGATGGCTGCAGGGAATTTGCGCTGCTCATAGTAGATGTTGCCCATGTTGACACGCAGGCGTCCTGCCTGCAGGCAGCATCAAGACAAAAATTGTGGGGGGCCATCAGCTGGGCAAGGATCTCGACAGTGACCCCCGAGCTGGGCTGCTCCAGATAATTGCTGCCCAGCTGATGCACAGGTGCCCCAGCTGCAGGCAGCGAGTCCACGAGGGCAGTCCTGACATGGCAGGAGATCAGACCATGCTGCGACTGAGGACCGGCAGGCCTGGCCAGAAGCCTGTGCACGCCCAAGGAGTGGATGCTGGCCCAGCAGTTCTTGAAAACTGTTCAGCCCACCCGCGCAGGCGGCTTGCCCAAGACATGAGCACAGAGGCACTCGCTCCAGTCCAACCGGAGGAGAGCAGGGATGCAGGCTGCCCCCTTGTGCAAGCATGTGCCCTCAGCGATGGGAATAAATTCTTTTCAAAATTTCAGCTGCACAAGACATGTATGCCAACCTCCAAGTCTGCCCACCTGGGCATGCGTCTTGCCCTTGACAATCTGTGTGTAAGCGTTGAGCGCTTCACGATGCAGCTGATTGGCCGCGTACATGTGAGCCAGATTGACTGCCACGCCAAACTGCAGGTCCAGGTTCAGCTGGTCCAGCACATTGAGCTGCTCCCGGAGGCGCACCACAGCGCGCTCTCGCTTGACCGCATCTTTGGCGCGCTCCAGAGCTGCAGCATAGTAGCATGCTATGCTGCGTTTGCATGCCTGCATGGCAGGCTTGGTCCAGCAAAATGAACATGGTCGCACTTGACAGCATGACTGGCCCAATCCGGGGCAGCTACGCAGGGCGCAAATGGTTGCAGATGGTCATGCCCCTCTGTGACCCCATCTGGTGACATGCTTGACCCGGCCTGGAGCTGCAGCACAGTTTGCAGCTTTGCGAGGAGCAGAGAGGGCCTCCCTGGCACGACTCAGCACGGCAGAGCAGATCAGGCAATGTGCTGTGCCAAGATGTATGTGCATGCCTGCCTGGCAGGCATGGCCCACCAGGCACAGTGCGCGGGGGTGCTCCACTGCACCGCTGGTGCCCGCCAGGGCAACAGGACGGCAGGTGTAGACACTGAGCACAGCTAATTTGAGGCAGCAATCCATCCTGGCGTGTAACCAGTGCATTTCTGCCTCTGGAGGCATCCTGCGCCTGCACAGCTTGAGCGCCCTCATGTTGCATTGCCAAGTACTTGACGGACACACCTTGCAATAAGTCTGTCAGCGCCTTGTTGGCGCATGCAATCCTGCACATCCCAGACCTGCGAGTGCGTCTTGCACCCGGCCAGCCTGGTCGCTCTTGCTCAGCACCACGTGCACGTTGGCCTGACTAGACTCCTTAGGGTGTGTACGCCAGCATCTTGACGGCACACGACACCCTGCACACCTCACCTGCTGAGGCATCCTGCGCCCGCAGAGCCTGAGCGCTCTCATCCAGCGCCACGTGCACCTTGGCCTCGGCCTCGCGGCACTGCTCATCTGGGCTGGCTTCCTCCATCTTGGCCAAGGGAGTGGCAGCCCGCCCTGTGGCTGCCTGATTCAGGGGGTCAAAGCGCCCCCGAGGGGCTGAGCTGTACCCAGCACCCTGCAGGAAGCAACTTTGATGGGCTTCATGGCCACCCAGTGGCTGCCTGATTCAGGGGGCAAAGCACCTGAGCTGTACCCTGTGTCCTGCAGGCTGCAATACTGATGAACTCCATGGCCAATGCAGTGGGTGCCTGGTTCAGGGGGCCAAGGAAGCTGAGCTGTACCCCAAGCTCTGCAGGAAACAAAACTAGCGGCATTGAGGGCTTTTTAATGCAGTGTCTGCCTGGTCCAGGGGATCGCGGCGCCCACGAGGGGCCGCGGAGCTGTACCCTGCAACCTGCGGCGTAGGCAGGACTCGTGTCAGCTGCTGTTGGCTATCAGAGATCCTGAGACATCACCAGCAGGTGCTGCTCGGCAAGACTGCCTGCTGCCTTCCTGGCTGAGTGTGCGCTTGAGCCTGGCCCCAGCAGCTGCCTAACTGACCGGCGATTGCTGCCGCAGTACATCATTGCCTGATGCCAACAAGACCAGACTCCCTTTGGCAATTGCAGATGCACTGTGGGTGCTGCTCCTCCACGACTGTATCACACAGGAGGCCTGCAGCATTTCGTTCTGCTCCCACCTTATTAGACGTCATGGGGCGTTCCCCAAAGTCAGCACCACCCGCAGTGCCCATGCGCATGGCTGTCCCAGGGGTGAGTGCAGTTCCCAAGCGGATGGCAGCTGACGCCCTCATGCCGCTGGCTGAGCCAGGGGTCACGAGGGGGGTGCTGCGCCTGCTGTTCGTGGAGGGGTGCTCCATGCCTGCACACCAGGTCCAGCGAATTCTGGGTTAGTTGGGAATGGCCTGATGGTGCCTTGTGCAGATCACACGACAGGGATGCAAAGTGTGGATTCTTCCGGGGCCTGTGCACCTGCTGCAATGCTGGGACCCTGCTGTAAGTCCAGCTGCTTTATACATACTGACTCAACAGGAATGCCAGAGGCCAATGCAAGCAATGCACAGAGAGCAGGCAGCACCTGAAGCAAAGTCGCCCCCAAAGTCTCCAGTGCTTGGGCGTGCCTGCAGGGAGGCACAGGAATGTCTCCAGCAGCCTCTGCCGGCATTGCAGAGGGATTTGCTGGGTCTGTCAATGCCATTACCATGGCGTCTGCTCCGCCCCCATACCCAGAGTACAGGTCGCCCTGCAGATGCCGAACCAGATGTGTGGACATAACAGGCTCTTTGTCCGATTCTGCGGCATGAGAGTCCCACCATGGTCAAAGCTCTGGCTGTGCCGTGTCTGTGTGATCTGTGGAAAGGCACATCGGAAGCCCAGGTCGTGGGCCAAGATGGCAGCAGCCCAGGTATTAAGTTTCTTTCTTTCAAACCCTGCCAGCCCGGCAGCGTGCACAATGGTAAGAGCAGGCAGCCTGCCCGCCGTGGTGCTATTACTCTGCTTGGTCAGCTGTGTCTCGGCCGTAAGCTTCAGGGTAAGACTGCAAAAGGGTCCTCTCTCCCCATCAGTGGTCTTGTCTGGCCCCCCTCATCACCACTATCTTTGCAGGCATCACGCTGGAAGAAAGCTTCTGACATTGTGCACCCTCTGCTGGGCAACCACTTTGGCCACCACAAGGAGAAGGCTGCCCCAGCTGAGGAGGCCAAAGTCAAGACCAGAGGCGATGTGGCCTCTGAGATCATCGATGCCAAGCACCACGAGCTAACCCAACCTCAGGTAAAACCCCCCCGACTAACAACTTCTCTGGCACTCTGCAGAACAGAACCGGGGCTGCTGGCGACCTTGGGCAGGCCAAGCACAATGTTATTGTCACTGCAGCAGCTGCTGGCAGCAACAGCACCGCGCTGTGTGTGCCCTGGGTCCCCAATACCACCTCTGCCAAGCCCCAGGCAAGTGCTGCAGGGGCTGCTGCTGCCTGAAAGGACAGCTTCCCTGACATGCAGGGCAAGCCCCTGGCAGATGCTGCTGCTTCTGGCAAGAACGTCACGCTTGCCAAGCCAAGCAAGCCCCTGCCAGACGCTGCTGCTACTGGCAAGAATGTCACGCTTGCTTCTGGCAAGAACGTCACGCTTGCCAAGCCCAGCAAGCCCCTGGCAGATGCTGCTGCTACTGGCAAGAACGTCACGCTTGCCAAGCCAAGCATGCCCCTGGCAGACGCTGCTGCTACTGGCAAGAACCTCACCCTTGCCAAGCCAAGCAAGCCCCTGGCAGACACTGCAGCTTCTGGAAGGAACGTCACCCTTGCCAAGCCAAGCAAGCCCCTGGCAGACGCTGCTGCTACTCGCAAGGACGTCACCCTTGCCAAGCCAAGCAAGCCCTTGGCAGACGCTGCAGGGGCAGCTGCTGCTGGCAAGAACAGCAGCAGCTCCTCTAAGGGCTCGCCAGGAGCTGCTGCTGCTGCCAAGAAAAGCAGCAGCTCCTTCAAGCCCTCTCTAGGGGCAGCTGCTGCTGGCAAGAACAGCAGCAGCTCCTCCAAGCCCTCTCTAGGGGCAGCTGCTGCTGGCAAGAACAGCAGCAGCTCCTCCAAGGCATCTCCAGGAGCAGCTGCTGCTGGTAAGAACAGCATTAGCGTGTCAAAGACTTCTCCAGGGGCAGCTGGCAAGAATAGCAGCAGCATGTCCAGGGCGCCACCAGCAGCCAATACTAAGCCGGGGAAGCAGAAGGACAGCCCCAAAGTCGTGGAGGCGGTGTCTGCCAGTCTCCAGCGCCTGCGAGGCAAGGAGGCGGTCAAGCCGGCGAAGCAGGCAGAGGCAAAACCCAGCAGCCCAACAGCAGGTGGCCCCGGCCGGTCTGGCAGCGCGCGCGAGATGGCTGCTGCCTGGATCATGCCCATTTCCGGCAGGCACAGCAGCAAGCACCGTGCTGTGCAGCGCAGCGCTGCAGACGCTGCTGCTGGGCCTGGTCTGGTAGCGGACAGTCACCCTGGGAGCATGGCCACTGGCAGCAATGCGACTGCCACTGCTGCTGCTGGCAGCGCCAATGGCACCACGGCTGCTGGCAGGGTCAGGGGTGATGCCCCTGTCAGCAAATACGTCAATGCCAGTGTGCTCAGCATGGTTACCAGCTCCGCTGCCGGCAGGCAAAGCAACTCATCTGCCTTGGGGGAGCACGGCAGTGTGCATGGCGCGCCAGGCAGCCACAACGCTACTGCTGCGACAGGCAGGCGTCATGGTGTGCCAACAGGCGGCATGCACAACACAACCTCAACCACAGGCACACACCTCCACACAACGGCCAGCAACAGCACCAAACTCAGCCCTCACAGCAGCGTAACTGCTGTGAGTGTGGCTGCTGGACGCCACAGCAACATCACTGCTGCTGGTGAGTCAAAGGCCAGCAACAGCACCAAACTCAGCCCCCACCGCAACATGACTGCTGTGAGCAGCAGCGCGGCTGCTGGTCGCCACAACAACACCACTGCTGCTAGTGAGTCAAAGGCCAGCAACAGCACCAAGCTCAGCCCCCACCGCAACGTGACTGCTGTGAGCAGCAGTGCGGCTGCTGGTCGCCACAGCAACAATACTGCTGCTAGTGAGATTGCTGCAGCTGCACGCCACAGCAACACCACTGCTGGCAACCACAGCAGCATCACTGCTGGCCACCACAGCAGCACCACTGCTGGCCACCACAGCAGCACAACTGCTGGGCGACACGTCAGCACCCTGAGTATAGCCAGGGTGGGAGCCCCCCAGACAGGCAGCAATGCCACGGCTGCCAGTGACAAGCCTGCAGTCACCGCTGGCAGGCAGAAGAGCAACAAGCCCAGCTCTGCCAGCGCAGGCGACCCCAACACAAGCAGCAGCAACACCACTGCTGCCAGTGACAAGCCCACAGCTGCTGGCAAGCTCAACAGCACAGGGCTTGCACCAGCCAGGGTGGCTGGTAGCCACGCAGATGTCAACAACACAGCTGCCAGTGACAAGCCTGCAAGGCCTGCTGGCAGGCACAACAGCACCCTGACTGCTGCCAGGGTCGGCGGCCGCCACACAAGCAGCCAGGCTGCACATGACTTGGCAGGCCTGCACGCCCCAGCAGATGAGGCCACTGGCGCAAGCCGACTCAGCCATGAGCACGCTGTCAACAAAACCACTGCTGCTGTAAGGGGCCTGCCAAGTGCTGAGGCTGCTGCGCACAGGGACGCAGTGCAACATCAAAACACCACAGTCCCTCAGCAAGGTGAGCACTGCTAGTTGCCACAAGTTGTGCACCTCACCTGTCAGATTTTTCGGTTCGCACATGGAGAGCTGTTGTTCCTTTCAAGCTTTGTGCTTCGCTGACAGAGGGGCTGCCAGTACAAGTGCTCAGCATGGCAAGAGCTGCTGCCTCTCACATGTTGTGTCACAGACCTCAGCTGGTCGAATGGTCTCTCAAGCTGCCTGCACTTGTGTAATCCGGGCCACGTTCAAGCTGCCACACAGGCCTGACCTGCCCTGATGTGCAACACAGCAGACCTGATGACTCGCATCTCATGGCCTGCAGACCATGCAGCCACCATCCGCCGCACCCACCGCTCTGCTGAGCCACAAGTTTCGCGCACCACAACTGATGAGGCTGGCATCCTGCAGCTGCCCCGGGCTGCCCATGCTGGGGTTGCTGAAGCAGACAGTGTGGCCGGAAACGCAACCCTGGTGGACCCGTCCGGGACAGCACTCTCTTTGGAAACTGCAGAGGTTTCTGAGCTCATGGAGGACGTGGGTGCTGTGAAACCAGGTATTCCAGACAGAGATGAGCCTGCTCTTTAACCAAATGTTGTTGTCAGCAGCATCATAGTCATAGTGTTAAGCATACTTTGGCGACAAGGGCGGCTGGGGCGTGCGGTGCCCAGACATGTCATGGCTGTTTCCCTCTGCCACCACTTAGGCCAGAGACGCTGCTGGTCATGCCACTGTTGACTGGCTGACCTTGTGCTGTCTATGCTGTGCTGAGATTGGCAGAAGCTTTGTCCTGCGGTCATGAAGACCTGTCAGCTGTGCATGGCTCCAAGATTGACAGCTGCTGTCAGGCAGGTCTGGATCTTTTGCTGGTCAAGCCTATGATGGAGCCCTACAGCTGCTGCCTGAGGCAGGTCAGGAGGCCGCTGGAGGCATGTCCCATCAAGACTGGCAGCAGATATCATGCTGCCACACAGGTCTGGACGACCTGTCAGCCCGGCATGTGCCACGGGAGAGCACCAAACCCCACCATGACGTCCACCCTGTCCAGGAGCGTACTGCAGAGGCAGACCCACATCGAGCAGCAGACCACCCTCTGCACTTGGATCAAGATGCTGCTGAGCAGCTGCAGGGATCTGTCCAGGTGACTGCTGTGTTTACTTGCATTGAGGCAGGCTGAGTGCACAACTTTGTGTGCTTGTACAGCATCTTGGCAATTGTTTTCTGCATGTTGTCACACAGCACAATGTAATGGACACTACATTGCAAATCTCCTCTGGTAATCTTCGAGCGTCCCTGTTGCAGGTGACCAGGCAGTTTGTGCCATTGCAACAAGCTGATGCTGATCCAGCGTTGCACCCACCGGTGGTGCCAGACCAGTCTAAGCCTCTGCAGCACCCAATGGTGGTCCCAGACCAGGCCACTGACACTGGCCTGGAGGCTGAGAGGAGGGCTGAGGCAGCTGCAGCAACAATGGCTGAGGCCAAAACGGCAGACGCACAAGCAGTCTTGGCTGGCGACACTGAAGATGAGCGCAGCAGGGCTGAGGCGGAGGCTGCTACGTCTGTTCGAGAGTCGGCACTCGGGGCTGAGCAGGTCGCCGCTGAGGCTGGCAGGGAGGAATCGCTGCTGGCTGAGCAGGCAGCAGCTGACGCTGCCACTGCTGTAAACGCAGATCTGGCTGCTGCCCAGGAGGCACAGCATGCTGCCAAGGCCGACGCCGTTGAAGCTGCTCGGGCCTCTGATGCAGCAGAGCTACAGGCGGCAGCCGGGCAGGCTGCTATCCAGGCCCTGGCTGCCAGCGAGGACGCTGCCAGGGCAGCAGCTGGTGCTGCCCAGGAGGCTGCTGCTGCAGCAGCTGACGGCGATGCAGTTGCCGTGGAGGCGCAGACGGCAGCTGGGCAGCCAGATGGGCCTGGCAGGGAGGTAGAGATGCTGCAAGCTGAGGCCAGCACTGAGGCCATCGCTGCAGCCACAGCTGCAGCAGCTGCCCAGGCTGCTGCGGAAGAAACACTCAAGGCTACGAACAGTGTAGATGAGCGGGCTGCTGAGGATGCAGCTGCGAGGGCCAGAGAGGACGCCAACACTGCTGCTCAGGCTGCCTCGGAAGCTGCCTCCGTGGCAGGGCAAGCAGTGGAGGCTGCTGGCGGCATGAAGGGCGAGTCAGCCACCGCTGTGAGCGCCAGGGCAGCAGGAACTGATGCTGCAGCGGCTGGCTCAGAGGCTGCAGCGGCCGCTGCTGCTGCGTCTGAGGCTGCTGCTGCGGCAGCAGTCGCCACTGAGGCTGCTGAGGAGCACGGCGGGGAGGTGAGCGGATGGAGGAAAACCAATTGGGCTTGCATTGATGAGGCGGGATGATTGGCAGAGGTCTAATGCTGGCGGTTTTGCTGCTTGCCCCACCAGGGATCCATGTGCTGCATGTAATGTGCCACAAGAGGCTACACTCTTGTACATGCTAACATCTCCAAACTGTGACCTCTGTCGGTGCTGCAGGGCGCAAACCCTATTCCAGTGCAGCAGCTCAGCGCAGAAGCAGGGGCCGAGCGACAGGAGGGTGCAGCGGCTGAGCAACTTGGAGCTAAGGCAGAGCAGGGGGCCAAGTCCCAGGATGAGCCAGCTGCAGAGGCTGCAGAGACGTCACCCACCACCTTGTCCCTCACTGCCTCTGAAGAGGTGTGACGGACCGCCATGTCTCCAGCCGGCATGCTGAATCAAGGGTCGCAGGGGGCACAGCAGCCCTGTTCTCAAAATGTCCTGCATGGCAGCACACGGCAGGCCAGCTGCCAATCGATGCCTTGGGTGGGGGACACACAGCAGCCAACATGCCAAGAGATGCCTTTCAGGGGCGCACACAGCAGCCCAGCTGCCGACAATGCCCGTCATGAGCATGCACATCTAGCAGTGGGACACAGTGCTCAATTGTGTATATCCTGGCTTGCAGGTTGCTGAAGGACAGCTTCAGGAACACCACAGAGAGGTTGCCTCAGCGCACGGAGCCAACACGACCAATGCGCGGCAGTGTCCCGGCAATCTGGGCCACGACTACGTCAATCAGATGCCTGAGCACTGCTCAGATGTGACCCCTGACCCAGCCTACCCCTGCGATCAGCAGTGCACCTTTGAGGGCACCTGTGGCACAAACTATTATACTATAAACGGCTTCTGCGAGTACAGCTGTGGGGTCTGCGACTCCCTGCGCAGTCCAGCCTGCACTAATATGCCACCCCCAGCTTCCATGCAGGGCGTACAGTACACATGCTACCAGCAGGTGGTTGTGTTTGGCCACAGCTGTGAAAACAATGAGATGCTGCAGGCGCCCTTCTGCAACAGCCAGTGCGGTCGCTGCACCTTGTAGGGTGCAATTTTGAACAGCCGCATCTGATTGCCACCGCATGTATATTCCGATGGGCCTCTGCCTGCATGATCACCGCCCCACGTTGCGCCTTTGCCAGGCCATTGCTTGCATATGAACACACCGCTAAGTGAGTGTCAGCACCTCTTTTCTGCTTGAGCCAGCACCCTCTTTCTCAAGGCTCCTCTGTCCACCACCAAGTTGAAGCCATGAGATGAAAAGTCTATTGTTGGTATCAGTTGTCAACTGCACCAGCTGGAGCACAACCTGAGATCGCAATCATTGCAAGTTGCACTGAAGATCGTGCACTCCTATGCACATCTGGCTGTGCGAGCCATGACTGAGGTCTGGGCAGCCTTCACATGCCAGCATGTACAAGAGGGATGTGGGCATTCTCATGCTGGCCATGGCCGGTATCTACCTCAGCATCCAGCATGAAGGAGCTTTCAGTTTCAGGAAGGCCTGGTGCGCAGAGCTTGGAGATGTATGCCGCGGCCCATGGCAAACCTTTCTTATGCAGTGAACAAGCAAGTCCTGTTGTGCCTGTCACAGGTACTTTCACCTAGACGAGGATGCCTCCATACTGCAGCCACATGATGTGCTGCCATACCCAGTTGTGGTGAGGATGCAGGCACCCACCCCTCTCAGGATTTGTCTGGCGGCAGGATCAGGGGACACATCACACTTTCTGCAATGCCCTGCACACTGCTATGAGACACATGCAAGGCTTCAAATTCTGATGCTGCCTCTGCAGGCCGATCTCAATGGAGATGGACGAGTTGAGGTTATTGTTGCCAGCCACACGGGTGAAGTGCAGGTAGCTGAGCACTGCTGGGAGTACATGCGATGTCTGAGGCCAGTCCACAACCATTCAAGCAGCCTGCCGCCTGGCAGCAGCGCTTCAGACAAAGAGTACTGGTGCACTTGTTCCCAGACAGCGTGCAGCTGCATGGACGTAGCTACAGCCAGCTGCTGCCTGCTTGTGCAACCTGCATGAGAAGCGTATTGGCGCCACAGCCTGCCTTTGGGTGCAGGTGATTGCGCCGCAACAGGCGGGGCATGCTGGCCATGCCTTTGCACAGGCGCCAGTGCTCAAGGAGGTGTCGCTGCCTCCAATGCAAAGGCAGGGCCACGAGCAAACCCTGGGTGAGCCAGGCGCATCCGGTAGCCAGCGACTGTGGTACTGTTGGGGCTCCATGTATTCTCTGTCTGCGCTTTGGCTGCCAGCCGCCTGCCACAGGTTGATTGTGTCTGTGCGAGCAGCCGCGAGTCCTCAAAGCTGTATCTGAGGCAGTTTCAGAGCTGTGAGGCTCATTTGGGTATTGTGGGCCCCAGCAGCAGTGGAGAAGTGTTGCATGCCTGCCCGTAAATCTGCAGCAGGCCTGTCAATGGTTGCCCTCTAACATGTGCCAGTCGCCGTCCACGCTGCAACGAGCACATTGCCACTGCTGCAAGCACAGCAAGATGCCGCTGCACATCAGCGCAGGATGCTGGGAGGCTGGCAGCGGGTGAAGAGGTCCCTGCACGGCAAGCCCAGCAAACACTCAGTGCTCTGCGGCGTGCAGGACAGCATGCATGAGGACCCTCTCATGTCCTGTCCAGCAGCACCAGTGCATCGCTGCCTGCAGGCCTGCACAATGTAGGACTCGCAGCGGGTGAGGGACCCCTGCATGACAAGCCCAGCAAATGCTCAGTGCTCTGCTGGCTGCATGCCAGTTGCAGACCTGCAGTGGGGCTGGCAGTGGGGCGGGGAGCCCTTGGCATGTCAGGCCCTGCGGCCACTATGTGCTCTGCTGTGTGCAGGGCAGCACGCTGTGGCACTGGCAGCTGGGTACCTAGACCCTGCCCCTGCCGAGCTGGTGCGCGCCCTGCGGAAGCAGGTGGTCGTGGTGGTGACAGCTGGCTGGGATGTGCTCTGCTACGACCACAACCTGAGGCTCATGTGGCAGGCCTCCGTCAAGGTGACCTGGGGAAGCCAGCACAATGCCACGAGCGGCTGCATGCTGGAGTGACGCAGCACTCTGAGGGGGGAACAGGCCACTCCCTGCCCTTGGACCTGCCTGTCTGCGCTGCAGCGTCGCCTCTGCAGGGTGACTCTCCTTCAGGTGCCTCAGACGGGCTCATTGGGGGCACTTGGACCTGCCTGTCTGCGCTACAACATCGCCTCTGCAGGGTGACTCTCGCTCAGGTGCCTCGGACCGGCTCATTGGGCTGCAGTCCTCAGAAACAGGAGAAGCTAGTGTGTGAGCAACATGGAGCAGGCCAACCAGCCAATGTGCACTCCTCATCACCTGCAGAGCAGCCATGCTGAGGAACATGTGGGCATGCAAAGCAGCCTTTGACATTGCCAACTCAGCCAGCAGCGGAAGGGGAAGGTCCCCTCTTTCCTGCAGGACAGCAGTGCCCAGAGAACTGTGGGGGGTGTGAAAAGCAGCTGTCTGTGGTACCAGAACTGAGCCATCAGGCAATGGGGATGGTCCAAGTCTCCACCAGGGCAGCAGTGCAAACAGGCATGTGTGCATTCTGTAGCAGCCATTCAGGCCATGAACACTGAGCCCTCAGAGATGAGGAGCACAGGGACGGTCCCCGGCATGCTGCAGAGCGGCAGTGCGGAGAGGCATGTGCGCATGCGTGAGGTGGCCATCCACATCACCAACCACACGGTGCGAGCTGGGGACCGCGGCCTGGTGGTGGTGGGAGCCAGCGCAGAGCAGGGTGACCTATCTGGTGAGTGGCAGGCTGCTCAGGCCAAGCTGTCTAGGCTGCCTGTATTGGACTGGTTCCTTGACTGCAGCAGGTTCATTGGTAGTGCCAGCAGAGAGGATGGCAACCTGTCCGGTGCACAGCCGGCCAAGAGGTGCTCCTAACTCATCAGAAGAACTGTTCGCGAGCACATGGACGGTGCCTTGACAATGTGCCGCTGTTGCTGCATCATGATGGCATCACATCTGCCAGGCCTGGGGGCTGGACTGAATGGCTGTCTGATGCAGCAGGCTTGACCATCTTGTGCCATGTGTGCCAGATCATTCCATTGCCTCAAATCTGAGTGCCCCTCTGCTGCAGCTGTTAAAGCTGAGGAGGATCATTTGCTGGCTGTGGAGCTGCTGTAAGGGGCAAAGGCGCAAGCAAATCCCGCCAAGCCGTTGTGCTTGATGCAGCCATGCCAATGCCTCAAAATCAATTGCCTACCCGTTGCAGCTGTCAAGGAAGCGCTGGCCATCCAGCTGCTGTACAACGATGCGGAGAGACACAGACATAGTCAATAGTGTCAGACAGTGCTAGATACAGTCGTGCAATTGCTGCAGGCATGGATGCTCACCTGTTGCAGCTGGCACAAGCTTCTGTATAAGCATGACTCTCCCGGGTCTCTCTGTCGTGTTATGTTTGATGCAGCCAAACACAGTGTGATTTGCATCTTGTGGCCCTTGCAGCTGACGAGCAAAGGATGCCTTTGCTTGGAGCTGCTGGTCATGATGCTGAATGACTGTGCCCAGGCATCTGTGTTAGTGATAGGTGCAGGTATGCCAAGGTCTCACACACTGGTGCCACCCACTGCAGCTGACGAGGATGCGCTGGCCATGGAGCTGTTGTATGAGGGTGATGAGGTGTCCCACGCCCACTCGGCCAAGCAGGGGGCAGACCTGGAGGACTTGGACAAGTGAGAGCTTGCCGTCAAGCGAGGTTGGAGGCCTTTGCAAGTCCTGCTGTTCTTTCCAGCCAGTCTGATCAAGCAGCAGCTCATCCCTTCTGAGGCGTCAGATGCTGTTGCCACCTGCATCAGATGCTGAGGCGACTACTGCTTAGTGCGAGCCTAGCTGTCTGTGGGTCCAAGCCACTCGCTTGCAATTGATGCTGGTGGTCACCTTTGCTTCAGCACCGTCCTCTTGAGCCTGGCTGCAGGGATTCCGTGAGGTGCTCTGGCACCAGCTGCCATGGCAAACATGCCGCACAGGCAGCACTCATGCAGCACATGGTTGCTGCAGGGACTCAGACACTGAGGGCCTGGATACCTCACGTCACTTCTCCTACTATGCCTTCGCTGGGGACACCGGGCGCCTGCGCTGGCAGCACCAGGTAGGCTGCAGCCAGTCATGCGTCATCTCTGTGGCTCACGCATGTTGCAAAAGCATAGCGGGTGCACCTGGGCCCCTGCAGTAGCAGCTGTAGATAGCCTAGGTGGCATAGTGGGGGGATGCTATCCTGCAGAGGCTGTCTTTGTAGGGGATGAAGGCCACCCGCAGTGGCAGCACCAGGCAGGCTGGTGCCAGCCTGTGGCTCTCTCTGTGGCTTGCCTTTCTGGAAGGAGACCCTCTGGATTGGCAGCACTAGCTGGATGGGCTGCTGCCAGCACAAAGATCTGAGGCTGTGGCTGGCATTCTGGGAAATCCCCACGGTGGCCAGTGTGGTATGCACACGTGCACTGTATCTCTGGCGGCTGGACCTCACTGTCACAACAGATGCTGCCAACGAGCTGACAGCACACCAGCCAGCAATTGCTCTGATGTCATGGCTGATGTGGCTGTGGCTGTGGCTGGTACCACGCCTTGGAGTCAGCACCCAACATCCCCCTCGTCATGCCAACCCTGTTTGATGAGGCCTGACCCCTGCCTACACCTGGCATGCAGGGCGGCACATTCCACGGAGACGCCCTCTCGCTGCGGGAGCAGGTTGTCCCTCAGCACAACTACCGCTTGAATGCAGCTGCGCTGGAGGGGCGCCACTATGGAGAGGAGTCCTGCCGCGACCACCGCAAAGCTGTGCTGGCAGTCATGCCTCACAGGTGTGCCTCACAAGCTGCTCAGTCTGTGTCTCTGTCGTTGCCGCAAACGAGCTGCTTGGAAGGACCAGGTCTGCCTGTGAGATTATCTTTACCGGGTGGCCTCCTGTCAGACACACTGTGAGGCTGTGCCGTCTGTGTTGATGTATGCGCAAGCTGCGCCTAGAGTTGTGGTGTGTGCTTCCTTGGACCAGGCAGTGGCCTTGCACGATGTCCGTTGCCCCACGTGCGTGAAGCTGGCGCCGCAGGGCCTCCAGCCCTACATGCATGGTGTTTCATTTTCAAGGGCTGATTGCGAACCTGCTTCTTTGAGTGTGATTGCCTTCTGCCACTGGCTCTCTGGGTGAGGGGGCCACTGGCATGTGGGTCTACCGCAACTGCCTAAAGGCACAAGCTTTTGCCCTGTCTGGCAGTTGGAGTCGGCTCCAGGACACCAGCCTGCAGCTGGCGCACTTTGAGAGGCAGAAGGCGGGCGCTGGAGCCCGGAGGCAGGGCCTGGCTACCGCTCGAGACCCCTTGCAGGGTGAGCTGCGTTGACAGGCGCTCCCTGCCTGCGTCTGTCTGTGCTTGCCACACTGGCACTGTTTCTGCAGCATGCTGACAGGTCTGGCCCTGCCAGTGCAGCCAGCTCAGTGGCATTTGTGATGTCCTATGGCTGTCTTCCTGAGCATGCTGCAGCCGAAGAACAGAGCTCAGCTAGCCTCAAGCCGGCCTGCTGCGCACTTGGATAAATGCACCCAGAGTGGCATTGCAGGTGCTGCCGTGGAGGGTGCCACAGCCCAGCAGGCAGCCAGGGCTCGCGGGATGGACCACACCAACCCTGTCTCTGCTGCTCTCCACAGTGTGAGTTTCTGTGCCAGGCATGCTTGCCGGCCGCCCAGGAATGACTGCTATCTGCCTGATGGTCGGAAACCTGCAGACTGTTGCAACGGCGTGCGGGCTTCACTATAGAACAGAAGGTGCCGGTCAGCAGGGTTTGTCAATTGCTCAGTTACGGCATTGGCCACAGAGACTGACCCTGCCCTGCAGTTTGTTCAATTTCACTTGTTTTGCAAGTTTTCTCTGCCGTATGTGATGATCATGGGGCTCAGTGCTGCTACTTTGCCCCCCTGCAGGTGCTGCACGGTGCAACGAGTGGCTCTACGCCTCGCAGCCCAGCAGTCAGTGCCGCGCATGAGCCAGCAGGAGCGGGCAATGTGCTGGTGGCCCACTTGCAGGAGGGCATGGAGGCCATCCACCTCTACTCCGGCCGCACCATCTGCAGGTGGGCCCATGCATGGACGGGCGCATCTCACCGGCTGCTGTAGCAGTTACAGCCTGGCTGCCTTAGTCAGCTGCAGGCAAGCTTGACGCGAAACGGGGGCTCTGAAAGCTCTGCTGACATCATCTGCAGCTGCACTGCCACGACCTGCATCATGAAATCTGTTCTTTGGCAGGCCATTGGCAGCGTATGGGCTCGCAGGCGTATGCTTGCAACGCACTGCATTCTGCTGGCACAAACGATGCTTTCAGCGCTTCCCTGCTCGACAAAGACTCTCCTAGTGTGCAGCTGCCACAGTCTGTCTGTATAACCGAGCCGATGCACCTGCCCAGACGACCAACATCACACTGACAGAGACTCTGGCGTGTGTCAGTGCAGGCTGCACCTTCAGTCAGGTGGCCTCCATACAGATCTGAATGGCGATGGCGTCCCAGATCACATCCATGCAATAGGCAAGCCAAGCATGCCATGCCCTCCTGAGGGCCTTGCCAGTGGCTCAGCAGCCTGTTAGCACACAACATCCGGCTCCCTCAGCATCACACCTGCTCTGTCACACAGCGAGGCAGAAGGATTGCAGGGCTGGGCGCCAGTTTGTTGGCGCCTCTTGACACCTGGAATGCACAGAAGAGACAGCAGCATCTGTTGCATGTCCTCAGCCCTGTTACCCCTGCTGCATCCCTGGAATGACACAATTGCCCCTGCAGCAAAGACAACCAGAGCAGATGCCTCAGGGGTGGCAGCGGCATCAGACTGAGTCCAGGTGCCTGGCCACACCTCAAACTAGCTGTGGAGCAATGAGCCCCTGCCTGCACCCGCCAAAGTCAGCGATGCCTGTGCTGATTGAGCAGTGCTGCCCCTGCCTGCAGCCGGACAAGTCAGCGACTCCCATCACAGCGACACAGGGCACAAGCACCGGCGCCACTGCTGGGCAGTGGCTCGCTCCGGGATCCCGCCCACCTCTCCCCTGTTCAATGGGTCCATCTGCCGCTACAGCGGCCCCTTTGGGGGCATCACCTTTGGCCTGGGGGCTGCTGATGTCACTAACCAGCTTGAGGTGAGCTCTGGAGCTTGATCTTTTTGGGGTTTCAGGCAGGGCACAACCTGGGCCAGGGGGCCGCTGATGTCAACACGGCAGGTCATCCAGCGATAAGCTCAAAGTGAGCTGTGAAACCAGTTTGACTTTGCAGTGCGCCTGACTTGCTGATGCCATGTGGTGTGAATGAACCGAGGGCCTGACTGAGTCTCATGGACAAGAGTGCCTGTTGTCGATGCCTATTGCTGCCTGGCTGCAGGTGGCTGCTCCCATGATGTTGCCTGTGGCAGGGCCCGACGGACATGTCAGGGGCAACAGAGGTCAGGCAGTGTTCCTCAACTCCAGGGGGGACGTCACTGCATACACCTTCCAGGGCAGGCAGGCCTGGCAGGTGGGGTGCCCCATGTGCCTGCACACCACACGCTGTCTCCCTCTCAGCTGCTCTGAGCTGCATGCCTGCTAGACCCCAGACAGGGGCTCCCCATCCCAGCCTTCTCTTGCTGTGGCTGCGCTCGCTGCATGAGGAGTGTTGGTGGCGCCCACTCTCAGACATCCTCAGCCTGCCTGCAGTGCTCACATGGGCTCAGCTGGAGCAATCAGCTGGGTCAGGCAGCCAGCCTTCAGGTTGCGCCCACCCTGAGGCCCATGGCACTGCGCTCCAGAGGCATGCCGTCTGCTGTACTGGCTGCTGGTGCCCATCTGGCAGTCGTGCTTTCAGAGCATGGGAAGGAGCTGGACCGTCTGGAGTTGCCTGTGAGTGAAGAGCAACTACCAACCCAGTCTCTGCGTCGACAGGGTTCAGGCTGACGTGCATGATGTTCTGCAGGCACCTCCCATGCTGCCCATTCAAATGGCAGACTTCAATGGAGACGGCAATAACGACTTGATACTGACCAGCAGAGATGGGATCTATGCCTGGACACAGATAAGGCACCCTGGCGGGTTGCCTTTTGCAGCTCTCGTGGGATGCCTAATCGTGGTGATGGCTGCCATCTACCTGGCACAGCTCTCATCAAAGGCAGAGCAGTCAGGGCCCAAGGGCAGCCGCAGCACTGATCGTGTTGATTGAAGCTCTTGACTCTGCCCACTAGTTGGCCCATTCATGCAGTTCAGCATTGAGATGACTGGAGATGTGAATGTGAGCAGAGCACGTGCTCAGTGTTACATACAGGAAAGTTCACTTCTTGGGGGCCAGAAGAGTCTCCAGTTGCTGCTTGAGCTGTTTGGCTGCACAGCAGAGAGACACAATGCTAAGGGCAGGTGCAGAGCCAGCACAGGCATTTGAGGCTGGTGCCACCAGGTCTGGACAGCGGCTGCCAGCATTGAAGCTACCTGACGAGAGCATGGCTGCATGCCTCATGCTGGCAGCAGGCAGTAGCTCACCATGATTCTCCAAGAATGCAACTTCCTCCCTGTGCTTTTTGGCGTCCACCTCCCTCCTTTCTGACTCCCTCTTCTCAATTGCTTCAGATTTTAGGCGCCACTCTGTCACCTGCAGATGACGATCGTTTACACAGTCCCTGACGGCTCCCCAGTGCCAGCAGTCACCCAGGCACTTGAGTCTCTGTCATAGCTTGATGCGTTGTAGGCCATGCTCAAGCTGCAAAAATGCTGCCAGCATGCTCTGACCTTCCCAGACACATAGGGTGCTATTGCCTTTGCAGCTCAGCAAAGCTGTGTTGTGTAGGTGCATAAAGGGCTCAGGTGCTGATCCTCTGTGCTTGTGGGTGACTGTATTGTCGGCTGCATATGCTGAGTGGCTGCTGCCCGCTGTCCACACTGCAGCTGTGGCCAGTTGTTGGCACCTACCCTTTGATGCTGCAGGCTGATGCGGGCAAGCTTCCACTGACCAGTCTGCTGCTATGGGCTGCAAGAGCCTGCTGGCCAGCCCTTCTCTCCAGTGTCTGCTGGTGCTTGCGTTTTAGCGCTGTGTCCTAACAGAAACGAACATGCATTCATTCTCTGCAGGTTGCAGGTCTTTGCCATCTCCAGAGCAATGAGATGGCATCACTCATGCAGGCCATTCCCACCCATCCCCATCCCTCCCCCACCCCCCACCCAGGTACCGCTGCTGTTGCAGTGGTGCAAGCTGATGCTCCTGGCTCCATCTCTCTCAAAGAAATTGCACTCCATCTGTCCGCAGCACTATGTGCTGCCTTCATCACGACTTTTGCTGAAGCCCCACCTGTCTCTCAAGGTCCTTGGCCTCGGCCTCCAGCGTGTTGATGCGCTGCTCCATATCACTCTTGCCTGCCTCTGTCTGAAGGGCCTTGCGCATGCCAAAGGCAATGCTGCTCTCGTACAGCGTCTGCAGGCTAGCAGCACCTTTAGAATTCTTGTGAAAACCTGAGGCCTTGGCCCGGCATGGCACATGTTACAGCACAGCCCCAGCAGCCTGACTCGCAGCAGGGCTGTGTGGCAATCAGAGCCTGCCAATAACAGGGTGCTCACAGAGCCAGCATCAGCCGGCATCATTGCAATTGAGCGCACTTGAATCTCCGATCAACGACCTGACAGAATTGTGCATCATCTCACGCTTTAGGGCACCCTGCAGCAATGCCCACCTGGTAAGCTGCGATGGTCATCCGCATCTCGTCCCGCACCCGCAACAGCAGCAGGCCCCGCTCTGCGCAGTTGATGGTGACCTCACGAATCAGCTCGTCAAAGGTCTGTGCATACAGCTCCTCGCGCACGGGGCACAGCCCCGTCTCTCGCGCCTGCAGGTGCCCGGCAAGCGAGTGGCTGCCCTATCGGCGGTGTGTGCTGGCTGTCAGCAAGGACAGCGGGCGCTGACAGATTGCAGTGGCGGACAGCAGGTGGCCAGCAGTGGTGGTATGATGTGGCTACTACAGGTGGCAGAGCCTGGAGCAGGAAGCACATGGGCGACTTTGTCAGCGTAGCCAATGATGACAGAAGAAGAAGCACAAGACATGTCTGGCTGCCAACTCAGCTCAGCATGGTGTAAGACTGCATGCTTGTCTGCTGCTGCAGCTTCACAGCAGCCGAAGGCCACCAGCCATCCTTGCAGCTCTTGTGCTGCGCAATGGTGTGGCTGTGGCCGCAGCTGCTGCGATTGCAACAGTGAGCCCTGCCCATGGCCCAATCTCACTTGACCCTGCTGCTGCTGCAATTCCTCTAGGTGCAGCACACAGCAAGCTGCCCTGCCGCACATCTGACCTCCAGACAAAAAATGTAGTGCAAATGCCTTCGGCGCAGGCACGCCATAAGATTGCAAGAGACCTTCAGCAAGATGCACACATCTGTTTGATCGTGCACGCTATGCATGGGTCACAGCACACTGCTGGATGGTCCATCACCCTGACATGCCGCTGCTGCAGCTGCTCTGTGCGCCAGGCAGCAACCTGCACGGCAAAAGTCCTGAATGCAGAGACAAGGATGCCCCGCAACCTGGCCTCAAGTGCCTACATCACCAAACGGCGCACCACCACAGGGGCCACCATCCTCACCTGGCGCTGCTGCAGCTGCTGGTCCAGCTTCTCCTGCAGCGTGATGACGTCCAAGCGGGTAGCTGGGGTGCTGGACACATACTGCACCCACAGCTGCCCATCCTCAGTCCACTCCCTGCAGGGCAGGGGGAGGGGACCATGGGCCACAGATCTGGAGGTGGGGCAGCTGCACAGTGCGCCTACAGCAGGCTGTCAAGCACGTGTGTGGAGCGCTCAAAAGGAGGGCGCAAAGGGAACAAGCGCTGCATCATGGTGGTGACTGGCTGCAGGTTTTGACATGTGCTCTGGTTGAAGAGCTGGAGGCCAGGCTGATGCAGCATGAAAGAGGTGGCTGCATGGAGGGCGCACCAGCAAGACAGGTCGCAGCTTGCGCTGCCCCTGGCAGCTAGCAGCTCTCCAGAGGTTACTGAGGGCATGCCGCCAGAGCAAGGCACCTGAGCAGGGGTGCACCCTCTGCCGCTCACCGAGGGGGCAGTATTGAGTTGAGGATGTCGTCTGCCTGCGTCAAACCCGTCTTCTGCTCCACTGGGGGCAGTGCTCCACCCTTCTGCAAGAGCGGAAATGCAGCTCAATGTCAAACCATGGAAGGAGGCTGGCAGGAACAGAAATTGTTTCATGCCGGCAGCGCTGTGCAAGCATCAGACCCGTGCAGCATTGGAGCACAGGGCAAGACCTGTCAGCAGCATCTCACTCTGCAAACATGGGTGCCTTTCCCGCGTGTTAAGCCAAGACCTGGCAGCAACACCAGAAACAACGCCTGGAGAATCGCCAAGGCGAAACCTGCTGCTCAGCACATTTGTGACTGCTGCTTGTCTGATTCACATCCTGAACTGCCACCTCAAAGCCTGTGATGCTACTGTCAGAGCAGGACCTGCCAGCATCACGTCACTGCACAAGAGCAGACATTGGCTCCAAAGCTATGCTTGCTGCCCATGAAAGCCACAGCTCCCACCTTAGCGGGGCTCTTGGACAATTTGCTGGCTCCAAGCTTGTCCTTGATGGTGCTGACCAGCGTGGCATTGTCATACTTCACCAGGGACTGCAGCGGCGGAATCATGCCGCCAACCCCAAGGCTGGCCCCTCTCAGACGCGAGAGAGCTGCCAAAGCTGGCTGACGCAGATGCTGGCAGCGTGCACTTGGCTCCTTCTGCAGTGGCAGTCTTCATGTGTTTTGGCACATGCCAATGTTTGACATAGCACTGAATCTACAGCATCGCGCCGAGCAACATGCAAAAAGCTCATGACATGCCTGCAGTGCTTGCTGTTGCCTGACACAACTTCAAACCATGTCAACTTTACAAGCTCACCGATGAATGTGACTGTCACCGCACAGCGACCCTGTGTGGCAGCAGCAATCACTGGGATGGGAAGCAGCAATCAGGCCCTGCTAGGTTCCAATGGGATTCTGAAATTACAGGGCAAAGGCACCTGTGTGCAGAGAGTCCGTGGAGGATGCAGCCATCACGCTTGGTGACATTGTGGCGGCAGGCTGGGTCTGCAGGCAGACTAGGGCAGGCTTGCCGGCAGTTTGCTGCTGCATCAGGCGATGGGGACATCACACTGCAGGCAAGCAGCCTATTCAAATGTACAAACAGGATAAGAGGTGGAGCCTAGAGGCCTGGCCTGGATTATCTGAAGCATTGCCCTTGCAGAAGCCAATTCAATGCAGCATCAGACAACAAGCTGCTGCTAAAGTCGCAGCGCTCATTGCTGAAAAGCTCGGCTGTTCAATAGCCTTTGCAGGTCCTGGAGGTCAAGGCTCACAATTGTCCATTGATGCACCGAGCAACACTGTGAACACCAGCGCTCATTGATGAGGTGCTCATCTACCAAATGGCCTTTGCAGGTTCGGGAGTTCAAGGCTCACAAGATTGACGCACCGAGCAACACTGTGACCACCAGCAAGGAGGAGTTGCTCAAATTCTTTGAGAATATGACACGCTACCGCCGCATGGAGATTGCTGCAGACATGCTGTACAAGGCCAAGATGATCAGGGGGTTCTGCCACCTGTGAGTTGTGCACAGCATCCAGCTGCTGCCTTACTCTGCCAGAAGGTGAAGCCACTGTAGAGCATCAGTGGTTCCCAGCAGCTGGGGTCATCTTGTGCCAGCTAACACACTTTCAATCAAGCAGTCAGCCCATTGCCCCAAACTGCCAGACACCAGAGCTTCCAAAAGTGCTAGGGACGAGCGCATGAGCTGGCTCCGTGCGCACCAGGCTCTGCTCGATGCCCTACGCTGAACCTCCCCAGCCGCTGTGGCAGACGCAATCGAGCCCTCCAAGCAGGCAGTCCACGCACCCAGCATCACTTGCCACAGCTGTGTCAATGCTATCGCCTGCTTTCTCACAACCGCTGACTTCTGCTCTGTGTCCTGCACGGTCCAGCCTGAGCTCAGCGCTGTTCAGCGTGCTGCTGGCTGATGCCACCGCACCTGTTTGCTGCAGATATGATGGACAAGAAGCTGTGGGCCAGGGCATGGAGGCTGCCCTGGACTTCAAGGACTCCATCATCACCTCGTACAGGGACCACTGCACCCACCTTGGCAGGTGACAATCGCTCCGCTTTCAAGCCTGAAGTCCTGCATCAGGTCTCAGCACAGCAATCGGGGCTTGCATGCCAACATGGAGCAGTGCACCAGTGCCTGCCTGCTCTTTGGGTGCCTGCATGCCTACTCAAGCGTCAGGCCTGGAGGTCATACATGTGGCTGTGCAGGGGTGGCACTGTGCTGGAGGTCATGGCGGAGCTGATGGGCAGAACCTCAGGAGCCTCCAAGGTCAGGACGTGCTTGCTCCCAGCGTGCAAGCTTTTACTGTCCAGAGTGTGCCTGCCTGTGCGAAGCAACCAGAAACAAGTACATGCCTCCCAAGTGCAGTCCTGCCTGGGCATGTTGCAATCCTTGCAGTTGTGTGTTTGAAGCATGCCAGCTGCACCCCTGCATAGCCTAGGGCGCCTCATGCACATGCACTCCTTTTGAAGTGGGGTACCTGCTGCCTGTTGCAGGGCATGGGCGGCTCCATGCACATGTACAAGAAGGAGCACAACTTCTACGGTGGGCAGGGCATTGTTGGGGCCCAGACTCCTGTGGGCGCTGGCCTGGGCTTTGCCCACAAGTACAAGAAGAACGGCGGCGTCGCACTGACACTGTGAGCACGGCAACCGTCCTGGTCAGCGCTTGCCTGCATGGCACGGGGTTTTGAGGGATGCTGCGCACGTGAGGCACCCACCGTCGTCACAAACATGGCTGCAGTTACGAACACAGTAGTCGCTCATGGACTGTTGCTGAAAAGTAGCGGTTGCAGCAACACCATCATGGGACCGGCCTGCAGGCGCCTGGCTGGCCGGACAGTGTAGCTGAGACGCTGTGCCTGGCCTGCACATGTTTGCTGCAGACCCGGTGGGTGCTGCCAGCATCTGTCATGACAGTTATGCACCCTGCTGCAGGTATGGTGACGGTGCAGCCAATCAGGGGCAGCTGTACGAGGCGCTGAACATAGCTGCCCTATGGGATTTGCCTGTCATCTTCATCTGTGAAAATAACCACTATGGCATGGGCACAGCAGAGTGGCGGTCGGCTAAGTCGCCAGCTTACTACACCCGTGGCGACTACACCCCTGGCCTCAAGGTGGATGGCATGGACGTGCTGGCTGTCAAGCAGGTGGGGGGCCCTAGCAGTGGTTTGTTTAAGCCTGCGGATGACTGCAGCTAGTGTGGGGGCAGTCAAGCAGGGGAGTGCACACAAGCACTGCTGACCAGCAGGTTGTCAAGCAGATGCCGGTTGCACTGCTGCTGGGCTTGGGCACCTCTTGGCACCCACAGATGCGTGCCCTCAGTCAGCTCATCAACTCATGGCCGCTGGCCCAAGCTGCTGCAACTCCGGCGTGCACTGCCTGCAGGCTGTCGCATTTGCGAAAAACTTTGTCCTGGAAAAGGGGCCCATCATCTTGGAAATGGACACTTACCGGTGAGGACCATCTGTTGAAGCCGCAGCTCTTTCCTCGAGCTTGGCTGGGCACTGTTCTCTGTGCCAGGACGCCCACTGACCTGCATGCTGCCACTCTGCAGGTATCACGGGCACTCCATGAGTGGTGAGTGCCTGCCTGCTGGCCACATCTGCCTTGTTGCCATCTGACTGCCTGCACATGACGATGCACAGTTGAGCACCTTGCTCGGCGTGTCCACCGTCATGCAGCATGTTGTCACCCCGTCTGGCGTGTGCAGACCCTGGGTCCACCTACAGAACGAGGGATGAAGTGTCCAGCGCTCGGTCGCAGAGGGACCCCATTGAGCATGTGAGGAAGCTGCTCATAGACGAGGCAGGGGTGGAGAAGGAGGAGCTCAAAAAGATTGAGAAGGTGAAGCTGGCACATGCTGGGCTTCTGCCTGCTTGCAGCTGACTCCCGGGTGCAGGTGCCTTCAAGCTGTGGGCTCTCATGCTGGCCCCAGCCATGGCGCCGGCTGCTGCTTGTCTAGGAGATATGCAGCCCACTTGCAACTTGTCCTTAGTCCAGCCATTGCTCAGCCAGCAGCCAGCAGCCACCATGTTCCTGACATGTGGTGCAGGCTGTGAAAAAGGAGGTGGACGACGCAGTGAACACCGCAAAGCAGGATGCCATCCCGCCCGCAGACGCCCTTTGGCGGAACATCTGGAAGGATCCTGTGGGCTGCTCTGTCAAGGGGCTGGACTCCCGTACACACATCAAGCTCTGAGTGCATATGTGACCTTTCTCCTGTTGTTCTATCTGACTGGTGCTGGGCAAGCACCACAGTCTTTACAGCATTGCTGCCTCAACACCAGTTCAAGCCAGCAAGAGAGTTCTGGGAGTGCCAAAAGGAGTGGTGGACTACTGTGCAGCAGCGGCCTGATTCTGCTTGCTGGGCTGCTTGCCAATGTAGAGCGCATTGAACTTGTGGAGGCTGTCAAAAGGAACATGCAGCATGTTCATCTCCTTGATCTGCTTCTGCCTGCACACAACAATCAGCAAAAAGGTGTGACACCCTCTATGCGATTGTTATAGAGCTGCAGGGGCAGCTGTCTGGCTTTGCAGAATTGCTAGAGATGTGCAGGCATCAGGTTGCCTTCCCTCACACGGGTCCACTCGATGCAACTGTTGTGACAGCAGCTGCGCAGCCATGCGGGAGTGCCTGCCTGAAAGCTGGAAGGTTGGCTGCCATGGTGGTAGCAGAGCTGCTGCATTGCTGGCAACCACGAGAAGGTGTCCAGGTGTGCAGACCATGCATGTCTTGAGCGCAAGGGGGCGCATGGGCCTGCCCCTCACCTCTCCTGTCGGCGTGCCTCACGCTTGGTGACACCCTCCTTGACCCCCTGATCCCTCAGGACTGTCAGCAGCTGGGCCACCTTCACCTCATGGAAGTGCTTGTCGCTGGGTTTGAAGCTCTGCAAGTGAGAAGGTGACATGTGAGGCTGAAGGCTGGCACGCCACTGCATGCACACTAAGAGCTGACTGCTGGTGCTAGGCTGGCCACCTCAGTGTTCCTGCTGGGGCACTGCAATGCAAGATGTGTCCTGAACTGCAGAGTAGTTGTAGTTGTGAGCAGGAGGACAAGCTTGTTTCCTGGCTGGGCGCCGTTCGCAAAGGCTGGCCACGAAATGTCCTGGCCCGCCTGAGATGTGGCGTGACCGGGGCACTCATTGAGCAAAGGCTGTGTGGCTTTGCAGAAAATGCAGTGTAGAAGCTGCCAGCTGCAAAACAGGCGGACAGCACAAAACACAACCCCATTTGTTGCCTCACCTGCCGTGTTGCCTTGGCAACACGCCAGTCATACAGCGCCCGCTTGCTCTTGGCAATCTCCTCCTGTATCTGCTCTGGCGACAGGCTGCGCCAGTCTGAAGCCCTGGGCCTGGCCATTGCAGCAATGCGGGCCTGTGAGCTGTGCGCTAGGCGCTGGGGCCTGCGGTGCAGACTTTGAGGTTTGAGATTGGCAAAGTCTGAATCACGGACCAGACCCAGACAAAAGCAGACATTTAGCCTTCAGATCCCTCCGTGGTGGGACCAAGGTGTGGCTGGAGCTTCACCTGGCTGCCTGGCAGACACTGGTCCCACAGAAGCTGCTGCATCTGCTGCTTTGAAGTGCCTGCATGACGGAGGTCCTTATAGCAGAGCAGCCTCCTCGCCAGCTGAGCAGCACTTCGACCGGACTAGGGCAACAGACTGGCCTATCTGACAGCCATCAACGAGAGACTTCTGCTCGCACTCGGTAACGATGGCGAAACGATGGTGTCCTATGACACTGGTCCTGAAGACCTTTTGTATGTCCAATGTAAAGGGCGACTCAGACGCTGCGTTCATGCTGCCATGGGCTGCCGCGGTGGCCCTGACTAGTACCCAGGGTCGAAACGTGAGTGAGCCGTGCACAGGAGCGGCTGTTTCATGGGCAAGTTTCAGTCTGAAACTTTCAGGGGACTCTGGACATGCAGCCAACGAGCCAGAGCAGACAGGACACATCAAGCTGGCAGCTCCACATCATATGGTGGAGCAGTGCATTGCGTCCAGGCAGGCATTCTGCATGCACGATGCAGACAAGCAGATTCCATGCAGGCAATGGTATCAAGCCTCCAGCATGGCCAACAAGCTGTTGCGTGACCATGGCTCCTCTGGAACAGCCGCAGCCACACGGCCATTGCATCTAGGCGTAAGAAGGACCTTAGTGAGACAGCCGACAACCTGACAATGTATGGGTGTGCATTCGTGGCCCGTGGTCTGCAGACATAGCCTGTGCAGGCCTCTGCACAAGTCCTGCTGGCACTCGCTTCTAGTTTATCGAAGATGATGATGTGCCCCGCCGACTGGCCTGCAGGACCGCGCAACCGTGGCTGGGCGTGGCAGCAGCTCTCCAAGATGGTGGCATGCATTTGTAGCACAGTCCACCGTTTGCAGCAGCTGTGCATGTGGATGTCACTTGTGCTGGTGGCAGTCTTCACAATCCAAGTGCCTGGCTGCAGCCATGTCACTTCATGCTGGTGGCAGTTGTCACGAAAACTGTCTACCTGCGACGGGTCACTGCTGGTATGCACTGCAGCACCAAATCTCTAGACCACCTGTCTCCCTATGCACACCCAGGCAGGCAGCTTGTACTTGCCGTCAGCCAAACTTATAGCGGCACACCAACGTAATTGTGGAGGGCATGAGCTGTCTGGTCAAGGCAGCCGCCAGCAGCATGTCGAGCAGCGAGCGGGGAAATTGCACCAAAGGACGCTGGGTTCTGCCTCTAGCACTGCTCAGCAGAGGTTGACAGATGCAGCAGGCATCTCAGAAGCCGCGCAAGGATACAGAGGTTGGCAACACCAAATCGTCACAGCGCTGCCACAGCTCTGTTGCCTGCTGGCAGAGACTGCAACTTTGAGGCTGTGCGTCAGCTGTTCTGTCAGTGCTCCCCAGAAGCTGCCTCAAAAGGGTCTTCACTGCCTGTGAATAGCAAGACTGGACACCATGTGCTGCCTTACCACACATCTATTTTTGAATGGGCCGTGGCTCTACTTTGACACAGCTGTCTTTGATCCAGCCAGTCATAAGATGGATGTATGACACTTGAGAGCTGTCACTCGGAAGTCTGACTAGGCCTGCCAGCAGGATGATCTCACGAAGCCGCTGACAGCTTGGCCTGATCTTTCTCTGCAGTCATTCGAGCAACATCAGGCACGCTGAACGCTGCCTGCTTAGAAGCCACGGTAGGGCAGGTAGGCCAATCAGCGTTTCTGCTGATTCCCAAAAGTCTGTTTTTTTTTGGGGCTGAATCAGCTCCCGCGTGGGCATTAATCAGACTCCCCAGCGCAGGACGCCCATGGATGAGGACTGTGCAAGAGGAAGGGAGGTCGGAGTCGAGCAAGGGACCAAAGAATTCCAGAGGCCCAGCCAATCCCTGAGACCAGCGCGCCTGATGTTGTCTGAGAGCGAGCGCGTGCAGCGCAGGTGCTGGAACCCTGATCAGCTGCTTTGGCTCCAGAGCATGGCAGCTGACTCGTGCATGGCACCATAAGGAGCCCTCTGCGCGAAGTGCACACACAGGAGACAGCAGCTGTCCTCCTCATTGAGTCTGGCTCGCTGCCCTCCAGGAGGGCAGGAAACAGGGCAGCAGCTTCCAGGCTGAGGGTGAGGCGCCAACAGACTGTAGAAGATCTCACAGTGAGTAGGTTCTCCCCAGTTGCTGCATCATCAGCAGCCTCACTCCATGATTGTGCAGCGTCATCACTGCACAATCCTCCGTGTCAGAGGGAGCATAACCCAGACTGGGCACTCTGGCCCACCACTTTAAGCGCGGCACATGAACTTGCGCTCTGGCACCAGGGGGTCTCAGCACTTGTGTACTCCTGACCTGGGCAGTGCCTGGCTGTGTTGACAAGCCAGCATGGTCCCTGGTGGCCCTTCCTGTCTAAAGAGCACTGCTGTTGTACCTGCTGTCAGCTAGCCTTTGCTTCTTTGTTGCTGACACTGACCGGCCCTGAACCTGTAGAGCCGCTGCGAGTCTCTGGAAAGCCAGAAGCGTGAGTACCTGGGGCAGGTGGGTTGCCATAGGATCGATGCTTGTGCCAGAATGTCAAGCATCTGCTCAATGGTGTTGCCCTCTCCCCCAGCACTGCAAAGCTCTTGCACCGCACATGCTGGAGGGCACATGTGGCCATCATGTCCGTTAAAACCCCCCGCCCACCAAACTGGGAGCTCGCGCATGCCAGCACACCGTCTTATACCCCTGAGCAAATCTAGATCATGTCATGTAACCCCTGTGGCAACGATTTCTCAATTCGTCACCACCTATGACTTCACTGTGAACAATGCCATCTTCAAGTCGGACCAACTCCTGCCCTCCCCTGCAGATGGTGCAGCTGCTGTCGTACTGCAAGGCAGTGCTGACAGAGAACCAGCGCATCAACATGCACCTGCACAGCCTGGGGGTGGCTGCGCCGACGCTGGAGACCCTGAACAACCCTCTGCCCGCAGCCCTGACGGCCTCCCTGGGCGGCCTCTGTGAGGCGCAGGGGAGTGGGTTCCCCACCCTGGGCAGCGCCAGTATTGCCACAGGGGCTGCCATGCCCAACGGAGTGGACACAGGCAGCCTGGGCTCGCAAATGGGGGTGAGGAGCACTGAGGCCAGCTGGTACCAGCCATCTGAGGGATTGCTGCAGGGGTGCCTGCTTACACACTGCCGCTGGTACCCCCTGTCGTGTGCCTGCATCAAAGCAACATGGCTGCTGCAGTGATGCGCCCTCACAGGCGCTGCTTTGCATGGACCCCCCGTCTTGTGCTTGCAACACCGTGTGCTGGAAACAAGCACCTGTCTCCCTTAGCATGCCGGCAGGACGCTGCAGCTTGCGCAATCTGTTCGGCTTGACAGTCGGCACTTCTGCTTGGTGCCCACGTGCTGTGCAGTCCCACCTGCTGAGCCTATCTGCTGTGTGCACACCAGACCGTCCACCTGACACTTGCGCTCTCGACTGCGCAAGGCACTTCCAGCTGCAGCTGCTGCCAGTGGCAGGGCACTCACACGCACCCGCCTTGGTACAGTCACAGGCAGGCACGCCCTTCGTCCCCATGCTCTGCAGGCGGCCATGCCTGAGGGGCTGCCCTTCATGCTCTGCAGGCTGCCCTGTCTGAGGGGCTGCCCTCTGGCAACCTGAGCCCCATGGTGCCACCCCTTAGCAATGCCGGCAGCCCATCAGGCCCTGTCTGGGACATGCTGCTGGCTGGCCTACTGGCCGCCAACAAGCCCCCGTGCGCGGGCGTGGCCACTGCCGTGGAAGGCCTGCACGGCCTGCCCCTTCCCGGAGCTGCTGCGGAAGCAGATGCCCTGCTGCCGCCTCTGCCACCCCTGTCCGCTCCTGCTGCCGAGGTGGGCTGGTGGGCTGGGTACCCTGCACATTGGAGCAAGCTGGGCATGTGTGCTGGTGGTCTCTGCGAAGAAGTGCGAGGGATGCACAGCTTCCGTCCTGGGTCTGCTGCATGCAACCACCAAGCGTGTCTCCAGGCAGCAAGTAGCACAATGGTGGATGATTGTGCTGGCATTGGCCTGGTGCAAGTCGCATTCAGCAGGCCCTTGCTGCAGTTCTGAAGCAATCTCCAGTACCTGCCACAGGCTGCATGTGACTGCTGGCCACGTGTGGCCATTTGCCGTGGCAGCAGACTCCTTTTTCTACTGCTTCAGCTACTCATTGCTGCGCGTCTCAGGCATGAGCTGCAGTTGACGTGTGCAGATGAGGCTGGTCTCGAAACCTGTCTGACACAAATTCAATGCCTTGCCAGGCTTCAAACCAGGCATGACAGACCATCGACCTCCTGTGGCCTGCCGCAGGTGTTGTTCAAAGCTTCAAAGCTGTCAGCCATGAGTCCACTGCCATCCCGCTTCAGCCTCCTGTCACCTGCTGCAGATGATGTCTGAGGCCATGCTGGCCTCAGACGCTGCCAGGAACGACTCCCACCGCGAGGTGCTGCACAGCCTGCCTCGCTCTGCCGCCAAAGGCCTGAGTGCCACGCACACGACCCCCGCAGGGCACCCTCAGTTCTGACACAGCCAAGCCTACCTCCAGTCTTGCCACCTGCGCTCAGCAGCAGCACGTCCCAAGTCAAGTCAGATCACACAGACAACCCATACATGGATAGGACTCTGGATCGCATGCCCGCCATCAGAGATTGCAGGTTGCAAGGGGCCCAAAACTGGTATGATGTCTGCTCCCCTGAGCAAATCACACAGTCAGCACTGCTAATTGTCGACTGGCCAGTAAAATGCCTGCAAGGGCAGCGCGGCTGGCAGGGCTGTAACACCCCCAAATTGCACCTGTATTTATCGCCAAGCTTTTCAGACGTGCTTGTCTGCTCACAGTGCGAACGACAAACTAAACCCCGCGGTTCTCTCTGAAGACGCTGTGCCTGTCTGCACTGTGGACAGGCTCTGTGCGCGTTCAGCCTTATGTAGTCTAGTCTCTGCTTGCTGCCTGAAAGCTATGCAGCTCTTGACTTATGAAGCACCACATGGTCCTGTATAGGCTGGGCTGACGCCTTCCTCACAGAGGAGGGTAAAGGCGTGCACGCTCAAACTCTTTTTTTGCCCTTTTGCGTGGCTGGCTTGAAGCAAGATGTAATCCTGAGCTAGCCCAGCTTAACACTGTCCAGCCTCGCGTCTTTTATTAAATGAATTGTTGCCAAAGTCTCTGTACATCATGAGGCGGGTTGAAGCTGGAATGGGGGTGAGCGGCAGCAGCAAAACATGTTTGGCGAGCAAATGCAGGCATGATGAAATGGCCGGAGTATGAGAGGTGTACACTGTCAGAGGTCGAGCATGCTCTGGCCTTGCAGTGAGTGTGTGGGCTTCTGGCGGTAGAAGAGCATGTATGCTTCAGAGTTCCTGACTGAGCGCTCATCCACCAAGGCTATGCGAGCATCATTGCACTGGAACCAGTGGTGGCCGCATCTGCAGGTGAGCAGCAGGAATGTTCAGGAATGCCTCAGCACAGCTGGGCACCTGGCTTTCTGTCTAGCAGCATCTGATCAAAAGCCCCATGGCCAGCAGCAGGCCGTGCTGCAGGGAGACGCTTCATGGGATGCGTCTTTCCAGCAAGGGCAGTCGTGCACCTACAACGAAGCGGGGGGTGAGCACAGAGCGCACCTGATAAAGTTGACATAGTGGCCGCTCTCCAGCGTCTTCTTGTTGGACGCGCAGTGCATGACCACGCCATACAACTCATACACAGGTGAGAGCCGCCTACAGCATATGTCGGCACAGTCTGTCACTAGGATGGCCCGCAACACACGGCTGCACGGTGTCATGCTCAGCGCCTGAGGCAAGCATGCTGCCCTCCATGTTGGCATAGTGCTGGATGCCTTCCGGCAACCGACCAGCACGACCAAGCACATGCCATCACAACAGGCTGGCACACCTGGACCCCGGCGCGCTGCCTGCACCTCCAGGCGTGCCCCCGGCCTCTCCACCTGGCTGCTCCTGCACCCGGCCACGCTGCCAGACAGCAGCGTGCGTCAGGAAGGGAGTCATGTCCAGATGGGACACAGGGAAGGCCACATGGGTGCTCAGCTTGCGGGCCGTGACCTGCAGCCAGGGTGCGGCCGCATTGGGGAGCAGGCACTGCAGGGACGGACAGTGTACTGGCGCTTGAGTGTGTAAACATCGCCAAAGATTAGCACAGAAACCTTTTTGTGGAAAATAATCAAGTGTGCCTGTGACCTGCAGCCGAGCACACAAGGCCTCAGCCGCCATGCTGTCACACCTCCAGAGCGCCTGCGCGCTGGCACCTTCAGGTGGGCACATGAGCCATTTTGTGAGGCTGACTGCCTGGGTGTTGTGCAGGGGTGGGGGCTGCCGTGGATGTCGAGGCCCATCTGTGGGGACCGAGGTCCTGCAGGCACATGTGCCTCCACACTGCAGCACTTCAGTGGGCAGAGGCATGCCCCTGCCTGTATATTGCCACCTCCAGCCAGACATACACGCCGCCAGAGCTGCAAGGTGAGGAGGTAGCCGAGCGCCAGTGCTCAGAGTGATTGCATCGCGCGGCAGATGGGTGCGACCAGGGAGTGCCCAACCTGGGCTGCGGCCACATGCCAGGCAGCAGCGGGGAGGTCCCACAAGTTGCTGTCCACCTGCACTGGCGCTGACGGCTGGCACACCAGGCAAAAGAGAACAAAGATGAACGCGACGGCTCAACCTGTGCCTATTATGAGAATCCATTCTGGCAGATGGCGCCACCCTGATGTACGCAGCAGTCGACAAATTGCCTGCGGATTGTTTGGTAATAGATCTTTGCAGGCGGCGCATCTTGTGATGCATCATGCATTAAGCTAGGGCAGATTGCCTGCAGATTGCCTGCCGCTTAAAACTCTTTTGTCACTATGTGCAGACATCACAAAGTCTGCCAGCAGCCATAAACATGCATGAGACGTGTCTGGTGCCTGTCTGAGTATTTTGTCGATGCCGTGAGGCAAGCCCAGGCAGGCCCAGGCAAGGTGTGCAGACTTCAAAAGTGTTGCGCAGATGACTCACTCACTTGATACCAACCAGGTGAAGTCTTAACCTCCCCTTTTAAAGCCACATGTGCTGAACAGCTTTCAAGTCCCACAGGCAGTACTGCTGAGTTGTGTCAGGGCCTGTTGTCGCGCCCCAAGTTGATCCATGCCCTGGCAGTTGCTCTGCTGCAGATATTGCTGCAACACCGTCGCTGCTCACCTGTGCCTTGCTGCTCACATCAAGCCCTGCCTTCCCAGGTTCATCTGGTGTGAGACCGGCATCTGCAAGAGCACTGAAGGCACCGCTCACCTGCGCCTTGCTGCCTGCTTGAGCCACGACCTCGAAGCGCTTGAGGTGAAGGCACAGCACAGGCGGAAGCTGGCGCACTGTCAGCTGCTTCTGGGTCGTTCCCACAGCCTTGCAGCTGCAGTGCAGTGCAAGGCAGGGGTCAGACAGGCTGCACAAGCGGGGAGAGGCATCTCTCACTTGGATGCCATCAGCGTGGACTGTGATCAAGTTGAACTGGGCAGCAAGTGACAGTTCTCAGCCTGGGCTCAGGACCAGGATCAGGCGCGCTGCCTGAGAATGGTGCTAAGTGTGGTGGTGACAGAGGCACCTCTATGTGCAGGGGCCAGACGGCCGAGTCCTTGTGGCAAATCTCACATACGTTAGCTGGAGTGGCCCCGGCAAGCTGTGAGCAGAGCATCAGGCAATAGCCCCAAGCCTGGGCAGGTCACTGCACCAATCCTGAGTGAGCAATCAGGGCATGCAGGCTGCCCTGAAGCCTGTGCAGCAATTGACGCTTGGGGCTGAACTGACCCCTGATAGGTGGGGCGGTCTTGCCACAACGCACCACTGCATGGCACAGACCTCTGGCGCCAACAGCAGCTGCTGAGGGCGACTGCATGATGAGAGATGCTGCACCCCAGGCTTGCAAAGCTCCGGTGGCCCTGACAGCGCACCTTGGGCAGGAGCGATCCCCCAGTGTCTCACGCCGCGTGAATCTGTGCAGGCAGCCGACCAAGGGGATGCTGCCCGGTGAGGGAGGGGGCCGCACCAGGCGGGCGCCCTGCATGGCTGCCTCGAACAGTGCTGCCGCCTGCGACGCTTGCCGGGAAAGGCGGGGTGTGGCGCGTCTCGAGCCCAGGCTGGCTTGGGAGGGCAGGTCTGGCATGCCTGCCCCCGCGCTGGCATCTGCTGAGGAAGCTATAAATGGGACGGCTGTGCCAGGCCCGCCTCCAGTTCCCGGAGCAGGGAAGACGCCGGCAGCAGGGGGTGCAGCATCAGCTGACAGTACCGAGTGGGCAGGCAGGGCGGTGGCCTGCTGGGGGAGGATTGCATGGGCAATGTGTGTGGGCACAGGCGGCGCAAGACTGCGGCCCGCAGGGGCACACTTCTGGGCGGCTAGTGCTAAGCAAGGCGCGGGAAGCTTCTGCTGAGGGTTTGTGCGGGGTTTCTGGGTGGGTTCCCCCACAAGGCTGGGGCTGGGGCGTGGTGGGGCTGTCTGTGCTGGGTGATCGGCTGCAGCATGGGCTGGAGGCGTCTCCCCTGCAGCATGCAGACCTGTAAGGCCACTCAGCAGCGAGGCGCACAGCTGCGCACCCAAGGTGACGTGTCATGCTGGGCTGCCTGCGTTGAATTGTACTGCATGCTGCATTGGGACCAGATACTGTCCCCAAAGCTGCTGATCAGCTCTCAAGAGCCGTATGGCTGCTTGCCTGCGCTTCCCTTGCTTAACTGCTCGTCTCAGGGGCAAGCAGAGCCAGCATGCTTGCAGCTGCCTGTGGAGAACGCTGCTGCACATGAGCATGTCCTCAGCATTGCTCACCCTGAGAAGCCAGCACTGTTGCCTCAAATGGTCCAGCTGCTGCTGCCTACCTTGGTGTACAAGCTGTTGTGGCTCGAACTGGTCTAACAGCTCTTGCTGCCTATGTCTTGTGGGGAAGCCAGCTGGGCTGTCATCACTGATGTCAAGCACTGAGGGTTGCTCAGTGTCAAGCCACCACCCAGGCTGCAGGGGCGAACACACATCCTCCAATCCAGCCTGAGCCTCTGTGAGGGAGCTGTCTGCACAGGTGGAGCCTTCCCCTGCTGCAGGCAGACAGCAGGCAGCTGTGGCAAACGCTTTGATGGATGCAAGGGGGTTGACACATGGTGCAAGTCTGGCTGAGCCGCTATGGGAAAGCCATCAGCACAGGTGGACCCCCATAGAGTGCAGGCAGGCAGCAACTCTGGTGCCTACTCAGCTCAAGCGCAATATCAGATGCCTACGGGCTGGCAGCATGTGAGCGCTGAGATGCACATTCATCAGCTGCAGGGTGTGCGTGGCAGGGTCACCACAGATGCTTGTCAAAGCCGCTGCACAGCATTGTGCCTACCACTGTGTGGGATTACGGCCTCTGCTTTTGCCTCCAGTTCAGACCTGCCAGAGATGCCTGCACCATACAGACAACCTTCAGGGTAAAGCATTTTACAACCTGAGGAGGTAGAGGCCTCAGAAGATCGTTGTGCCTGAGACTTTGATGGTCTTTTGAGGCTCAGGCATACAGCATATGCTGCCACGCTAGACGCCGCAGAGCACAGCCCTTCAGCAGCTAGCCTCAATGGTTGGCAGTTTGTCTGCCACTCAATCTCAGCAGAGGCAGGCTTTACAGGAAATGAACTCTCCACTGTAGAGCCCCAGCAAAAAGCTTGCTCAGACAGGAGCCTGGCTCAACGCAAGACAGTGATCCTCTGCGTCCGCAACCATCCATTTGAGCAGCAAGTGAGTCCCCTCAATACACAAAGGCATGAGCCTGTTCCAGCAGCAGGCAGCTCACCCTGACTCAGCTGATCCTCCACGGCTAATGCATTGGGTTCTGGCAGGTCAGATGCCTCAGACAGGCGGCTGCCTGTACTGTCCAGGGACTCTGGCGGGACGCTGCTTGGCACGGGAGAGGGTTCCAGCTCGGCCACTGGCACATGCACAGGGTGGAAGTGTGCGTGCACCTGCAGGGCAACTGCAGCAGCTCAGGATGCTTTTTGCCACAGGGGAGGGCTGCTCCTCAGCTGGTGGCACATGCACACAATGGGCATGTGGATGACCTGCAAGGCAAGCACACCATGTTTCCTGGGGCAACAACAACACAAGGGATCTTTTTCCACACCAATTCCAAGCTTGGGTTGGGTGCACAGCACTGGACAATGACTGCACCAGAGGTGCTGTGCGGACAGGTGCCTGGATGAATTTACAGCCCCTTGCTGCTCGGCGTATCTGCATCTGACTTGTGGCAGTGGCCACTTCTGTCCAGGAAGGTCACAGATGCAGCCCCAGGGCCCTGGCTTGTAGAACAGTGCAGCTCATGCTCCCAGAACAGGGTCAGGACACAGGCTCTGCTGTGCAGCATTCGGCCATTGAGAGATGGGCCCTGACCCCTGATAGGATTGCTGTGCAGCACCAGATGGCACTGATAGATGAGCTCTTAGCTGCCCAAACCCTGGCTGGCACTGCTGTGCAGCACTGCACCCACTAGCTAAAGGGGATCGCAGCTGCCCCAGGTCTTGAGCCCCAGCACGAGCATGAGCATCAGACTGCAGAAGGCGGACGGGCCCTGGCACTAGGCTGCTGCTTCAGTCTCAACCTTCTGCAACACGACCGCAGCAAGCTGCCCATCGCTGCCTTGACTCTGCCACCACTTTTCCCTAAGCAGGCGGCAGCATGGGACTTGGCGGGCACCACACTTGGCTGGCTCCCACCTTCAGCGATTTGACGGTGGGCTTGCCGCCCTGTGAAGCAGCCTTACGCTTGCCCGCCCCACCCCTTCCACCGGCGACCTTGCCGCCCCCCCTCTGCCCCCTTGCCTTTGAGGGGGCCCCGCCCTGCTCTGCTGGCGCCCACTGGCTGCGCCTGTTGTGAGCCAGCACTGCATCCAGGGCGCCATCCTGCAGGGCAGGCAGGTCTGCAGCAGCTGCAACAGGGTGGCACCCCACTGGCTGGGCCTGTCACCTGCAGCCAAGGCACCATCCAGCAGGGCAGGCGGGGTCGTCAGCTGTTGGCCGCGCCTGGTGCAGGGTTATACGAAGACGACCAAGGCGCCGTCCATGACACAACTTGCAGACTGTGAGCCTTGGGAGGCTGCTCACTGCTGATCGTCTTGGGCTTGCAGGTGATGCATAGTTGTCTAGATGTGCTTAAGTATTGTAACAACCCCTTGTGGTTTACCACAACACGCAGCTCAGCCCCTGCAGGTGGACTTGTGACGTTGACACAAAGCACATGCTGGCCATCACAAAGTGCACCCCTAGCCATGCACGGTTTTGGTGAACGCCATGATGACCATATTCTGATCGATTTACCAGTTGAGATGACTTCTATGTGAGTCTTGCCTGCAGCTCCAATGACAGATCGAAGAAGGGTTCGTGGCTGGGTTTGCAGCAGTGGCCACAGGCTGAGCAGGTGATGTCGGAGCGCAGCGTGCCGCCGAAGACACGCTCTGCGAGGCCTGCAGCCTGCCGCCCAGGGGAGGTGCTGGTGTCTGGGCGGCCTGCGCATACAGCAGCTCTCAGCTCAGGTGATGGACCAAGAAGCAGCCCCTGTCGCTTTGGTGAGCAGGCAGGCCTGTATGCTGCCCAAGTCACACTGCAGGCATCAACAACTCAAGCAGGCGAGGCACCTCCCGACACGGCCCAGGGGCCACAAGAAGGCTGCATGATGCCAGGAGCCACAGAAGAAAGAAAGGAGGCGCAGAGGCAAAGGGCTTCAAGTTGCCGCTGCTCGTCCCAAGTGAGCTGTGACAGCAACTCACCTGCACTGGCCTCACTGGCCTGGTTTCCACAATCTGTCCTGCTGACCGGACTGCTGTCCCCCTGACCAGTCTCCTGCAGGAGCCTCCGCTGCGCAGGCGCTGCTGGCCGCCCTGCAGGCTCATGGAGGTTGCTGCGCATCTGTGTCGGCTGTCAACGCCATGAACCAGAGCCTGCTGTCATAGCACGAGCAGTGCATGACATGACCAAGAGACATGATGCGTATAGATGTGCACAATGTGCGCATTGGGGCATGTGGAGCAGCTTGGGCACGCCGCAGCAGCCGACGTCAGGCTGCTATGCCTCAGTATTGGCAGCTGTCCCACGGAGCTGCAGGACAGCCGGCTGATGGCGCAGCCAAGTATCAGCAGGTGATGCGCTGCAGATCGATCTGCGCCGTGTTTGCTGTCAGCGCCTGTGCATGCCAGCAGACAGCGCTGGCGCAGAGCGCTTCAGTGCAATGCAGCAGATGCTGAGAGCCCACAGAGACAGTGACAGTGAGAGCACATGGTGCACCTGGTGATTGCTGCACAGATGGTCCCAGGCTCCTGAGCTGTGAGTTGGCGGGCATGGCAATGTGCCAATCCCGCAGCGAGGCCTCTGCTGCCATTTCATGGGGCGCTGCAGCAGCGATGAAAGTGCCTGCATTGGGTGCCATGTAGAGTCTTCAAGCTTCAAGCAAGAGGGAGGTGGCTGCAAATGTTTGGGTGCCTTGCAGCTTCTCAGGATCGTTTCAGCCAGACGGGCTGTCCCACAGCTGACCGCTGGGGCGCCTGCAGATGCATCAAGCACAGACCAGTTTGCCATAAGTGCGTCCTGCACCCAATCAGGGGCTGCCCTTCAGCAGAAGATCAACATGCTTTTAAGCACCACAGGCACTTCTGGCCAGCGCCAGATGCACCTGCTGGCGGGCGCCCCGTCCCCTTGAGTTGGTCCAGCGGAGGGCTACATGCCGGTTTAGCGGCCAAATGCAGAGCATCATGCAAGGCAGAGCGCCCCTCATGCCTGGCATCCAGACCAGGGGAGTCCTCAAACCAGGTGGCCCCTCAAAACAGAGCCTTCCCCGATGACTGCAACCCCATAGGGCAGAGCCCACCTGTTGGCAGCCAGCCCTGGAAATTTGCTGAGGCGCAGGTTTACCACACTGTGTTGTCTGCGAGCTTCAAGCACGCAATGCATTGCTGCCAAGGAGGCAATGAATTGCTCCCATGAACTCCAATGAACCAACCTGCTGGCGGGTGCCCCTCCCCCAGGCTGGTCCAAGGGAGCGTGCTGCCCATGACTGGCAGCAGTTTCTGGAGAAGCAAAGTGTGTCCGAAGCGGCATCTCCAAAGCAAAGCAAAGCAAGGCAAAGCACCCCACACACCAGGGAGTATGCCCAGGGCAGCGCACACCTGCTGGTGCCCGCTGCTCCCCCGAAGTCGGCCCAGGGGAGGGTGACACGCTGCGCCCGCAGCGAGACGCACTTGGGCTCAGGTCCTGAGTCCCAGAGATCTGAGCCAGGAGGAACAGAAAGAAGTCATGGGCATCCTGCTGAGCCTGTTCCCTGACATCTGGGCTGGCGGAGAGAGCCCAGTAGTCGGCCAGCAAGCGAGCGGGTGCCAGAGGCTGGCGACTGCCACTGTAAACTTCCTCAAACAGCTCCGCCTGAAGGGCAGAGCTGTACTCACTGAGACTCTCATCAAGAGCGGGACAGTTGCGGTGAATGGAGGCCGAGGATGGTCTTGCCATGAGATAGAGCTTCAGATTGCCATTGCAGTGTGAGCAGGGTGCACAAGCAAGAAGTCCAGCATGCTGTTTGCTCATCAGCTTTTCACAGGCGGCCAGTGTGCACCTGAGCTGAAGCAACTTTGCACACACACATGCAGCTCTGCAACAGGTGCGATCTCCCTCAGGAATGTGCAGCCATCCTCTGGGTGACTGCCTCATACAGATTTAGTAATCAATGCGCTAGGGGCACGGCAGCCAGCGTTCCCACATGCCAAAGACTGGCTTCCACTTGGGCTGCAGGCGCAGCATGAGGTGAAGCAACTCACCAGGCTGCAGCTGAGACAAGAGCCCGGCGCCGCTGGCCTGTGGTTGGGGCACAGCGCCGGGACGTGCCCGCCACTCAGGAAGAAAGTCCTGAGCAGTGGGGCATGGATAAGCACCTGGGGAGCAGGGAGGGCACCAGGCTGAGACTGGCAGGCTGCACAACACATCAATGCAATTGGGGGCATGGGCACACGTGCCAGACGTGGATTTGTAACGTAACCGTGCAATGCAGGCTCATCTGGCTGCCAGAGGCAGGGCGCTGCTGCACAGCATTGGTGGGCAGCCTGTGCAGATGGGGAACAGGTAGATTTACTTAGACAGCAGCTTCTGCCCACCTGCAGGATGCAGCTCATGAAGCATGTGTTGCCCATGTTGTGCAGACCGCGTAGGCCCTGAGGAAACGTGTCTGTGGGCGTGACTGGCAGGGGCAGGGGTGGCCAGTCCTGCTCCTGGGCTGGTCCATTGGCCTCCCCTGTGGGCCAACAGTCAGGAGATGCTGCCAATGACCAGGGCCCAGCTTGGTCACAGTTGCACTACAACTTGCTGCAAAGCTAGTCACTGTTTGCTTGGTTCAGTGAGGATGGCTAGCACGAACAAAGCAGTGCAGCAGGTGCCATGAGAGCAAAAGCGATTGAACCAAGGTCTCCAGCATGCATGAGAAAGTAGGCTCCACAGCAGAAGGTGATGCACAGGCTGTTGAGCTGCCTCACCAACATCCCGCAGCAGCAGCAACAAAGTTATCCAAAGAGAAAACTGTTTTGAGGGAGGTGCAGGTGTCCCAGCAGAGAAGATGAGGTGGACCACACACGGCACATGCTCACTGTGGTCTCTCAAGAGTGACAGTGCAGACCACAAGCAACGAGCAGGTGCACGGGCTGCCAGGGAGCACAGCAGCTGCTCACCCAGAGCTCCCAGGCTCATCTGGCACCTGCAGGGCCCCTCCAGCGCGTCTCGTGACACGTCCGGGGAGGGCTCTCGGGCGGCTGCAGCATCTGGGCGCTGCACATTGTCACCCTCCTCCCGTCTGCTAAAGGCAGCCTGCATGGCAGGGCGACCTTGGGATCTGGGAGCTCTCCTCCGACCGCAAACAAGACTCACCTCCTGTGCAGACAATCTTGGCGAGCATTGGGAGCACTGCCAGCTTGCCCCTACCAGAGGCCATCTGACCCAGCCTATCAAGATGGATGGGTTGCTCACCAGGAGGTGGGAATCAAATGCTGCATTGACCTTGTGCTCGCGGCAGGCTGCACAGTACAGCTCTCTCCTAGCAACGTCCAGCGCAACATGGTGACCTGCAGGGCAAGTGTGGATGACCCACATGACCTCTTGGGAAGCAGTTCTGGGAAGAGGGTCTCCAGCTGTGGACCTGATGCAGCAGCATGCCGTATCGTGTGTGTGAGGCCTGGCAGCGCCTCCAGGCACGTCAGGCACCAGCAGGGAGTCAGTGGCTGATTGGAAGACTTGCTGTGCTTGGCCTGTAGATGTCAGGTGAGAGCAAGATCAGGCTGGACATGCCAAGGACAGTGGCAACTGCCAGATCAGGTTACTGCTGTGCCAAGGCGTACCACAGCATTCAAGCATGCACACAGCCTTGGCAAGTGGCTCCTGAGCAGCTCCTCCACATGGACACAGGTGGCCCCGCCAGGTGTGATCATGAGATGTACAGCGTCATCAAGTGCGGATTGCAACGTTCAGCCCTGAATTGGCATTCGAGACCTAACTGTCACAAGAGTTCAGATCATGTGCCAGTCATAGAGCCATCTGTGGCTTGTTTTCAGTGACGATCATGTAGTCACATGTCCACAAGCTCATCTAGTAAGGAGATTGACGAGCGGCTTGCCTCAGTGGCAGTCACAGCAGACTCTATAGGCTTGAGGCCGAAACAGCCTCCTCCTGGACAGGAGGATGACCGAGCTGCAGATGAGTGCATGCCTGCAGCCTTCCAGGACAAGGTGCGGCCACTTGTCTGTGGGTTGAGGCGAAAGCAGGTGCAGCGAACCACCTTCGGCCTGCTTGAGCTGCAGATCTGGGAGGCTCTACAGCGAAAGCTGGATAGGGAGCTGCATGCCGACAAGGCAGCCAGGCACTCGCCCAGGCGCGCAGAGGCGCCTGCTGCTGAAGTGATTACGCTTCAGATGTTCAGCAGCAGTGCTCGACAGAGGCGCCGCAAGGCTGCAGAGACCACTGCTGCAGTCAGCCAGCAGCAGCAGGGGCAATGGGTCCCTGCGAAACTCAAGCGCCGACAGCTCACATGTGGCAAGCATGCTCAGGTGCGACCTTCAGCGCTGTTGTTGCGGCACGCTGCAGCAGCTCTTCCGCTGACAGTCCTATGAAGGGTAGGCTGGTCCCAAGCTTGTCTGTTGTCTGCAGGTGCTGCAGCAGGCAGCGGCTGTGGCCGTCACAACTGAGGCCGTGTGCACTGCTGCAGCACGTGCGTGCCAGTCTGCCTCAGGCTGCGTGGCAGAGCCAGAAGAGCTGGATGAGCAAGAGGAGGGTGAGATTGTCAGGACCAGGGGCAAGCAAGCCATTTACGAGGCACTCAGCAATCCGAGCGCCGTCCATAGCAAGAGCATCGGCGATAGCAGAGCGGCCAAGAAACGCCGCAAGCAGCTGGCTGAGCAGGCTCAGGCTGCTCCCACAGGGCCTCCTGCCTGGAGCACTGCCACTGTGGCAATGAAGAGCAGCGCAGCCAGCGGCAGCAATATGGTACCAGCTGCTGGCAAGAAGAAACGCAAGGGGAAGGCGGAGCGGAAGAGAGACAAGCAGCGGGCTGAGGCGGCCCAAGCTGCTCTGCCAGGAGCAGGGGATGGTGGCTGACTCCCTGCCTCTGCAGCCCTATCATGGAACGTGAGCATCACAGCACATGCGGAGGAGGTGCAAGGAGGTGGACCAGCACCATGTGTGATGCTAGGGAGGTTGCGTCATGTGGACAACAATCTGATCAGCTTCAGATGATCTGAGCATAGTTGCAAGGCTGCAGGTGACAGCTGCAATGATGACCAGACAGACAAAGGGCTTTGTGCTAAGATTGAGACAACAAATCAAACAACGACTGAGCAATTCAACATTCAAGCATCAGATCAGCAATTGAAACGTTTGACCTGCCTAAGGGGAACGATAATGCCTTGAGGATCGAGGCCCTGACGCGCTTCTGTTCAGCGGCCAACACTCCTCGCGTACACTCTCGAGCTGAGATCGGTCTTTGGCTGAGATCTGACCTCGAGGAGAGCTCTGCAAGGGTCATATCGATGGATGTAAGATTGGCCTCGTGCCCTCACCACTGATGTTCAATGTATGCCTGGCTGTGGCCCTTGCCATCTTTGATGCTGAAGACGCTGCGTGTGCATGCTGACTCTGCCATGCAGGTCCCACACCGCTCAGCTCCTCCCCTGTTTGCTAGGGCTTACAGCTCTGATGCCCATCTGGCTGACATCAGGCCTCCCAATCGATATCCATTCTGCATAGTGTGGTCGCCTATCCCCGTTCTCACATGGCTGTGGCCATTCATAGGCCACATGGGCATCGCCCTCAGCTCTGGCGTCATCCTGGACTTTGCTGGTGAGGCCTGCAGCTGACTTGCAGACATGTATGCTTGCTTTGGACATTGCCTGCCTGGCGCCAACATGGCCGGCTTTCTTCGTGCATATGTTGATGTGATGCATTGACTCCATGCAGAGCAGCTCTCCGCCTGAGAGAACCACAGGTCCTGCTTGATAAAGCAGGGAGCGCGAGTGCCTGCACAGCTCTCAACCACTGCTGTGAGGCGCCTCACCCCCAACTACCACACTCAGACCAGGAGACACAGCGCGGCCCGTCGTTCTGCCTGGCTGCAGGGGCCTACTTTGTCAGTGTAGACGCCATGAGCTTCGGGTGGCCCACCCGCTACCTTCTGCTGGAGCCCAGCCATGCTGAAGCTCTGGGAGTAGGGCCAGCAGAAGTGGAGGGCATCTCAGCACCTCCTAGGACGCCGGCAGCAGCCTGGGACAGGCACCTCCAGGGCACCCTCTCAGCCTTCCAGCTGCAGCGCTACTCAATGCTGGGCAACAACTGCCACGCTTTTGTGGGCCACGCCCTGCAGAACATGCAGTACGACGGCACAGCACCATGGAACACTGTTCGCCTGGTCAGGGCCATTTGGGCAAGAGGCCAATTTGTTAGCCGCATCGCTGCAGCTAAAACTCTTGCTCCCTTCTGCGTGATTGCTGGCGCTGGTTGCTGGATGTTTGGGGTTTTGTTTCCTGTCTGCTGGCTTGCTAGCACAGGCTGCATTGCTCTCTGGTTCCTGTGGCAAGCAAGACCGCTCCAGCATAGCATGAGAACGAGCAGCTCCCGTTCAGCCCTTGTCTAGCTGCTTCGTAGGCCTCTGTTCAGTTGCTCTATGTTGATGTTTTCACACTTTTCACACACAGACTGAGACGAGCTGACTCTCATGAAATCGGTCTTTGCAGCAGTCAATCAGTTTTGGCCAACTTGTAGCCACCACCATCCTTATCGCTCTCCCTCTGACGCTTCTGGCCACGCCCACGACCACGAGGCTGACCCCTGCGCAGCAGCAAGGGGCCTCTGAAGCCAAGGGCACAACTGACATGCAGACACCCAAGATTTGATGTAGTAGGTCTCAAAATGGGCCAGGCAGGGAAGTCACCTGCCACGCCCCCGGCCGCTGTCATGGCTGCGCCCACGACCACGACCGCCGCTGCGACCTCTGCCACGACCCCTGCAGCACAAAGTTTGAAGGAGTGCACACATTGTCTTGTGTCACAAGAACCATACATATGCAAGTTCAGATTGCCACTGTAGCTGCAGGCCTCCAATGGAGACTAAGCAATGGTAACAAGCTGCCAGCAGGCATCTGCTGCGGCAGGAGCAGGGCCAGGCAGGCTGTAAGCCACCGCAACAGTTGATATCAGAGGCGGCCGTCCTGGGGCGTCTTGCTGGCAGCCACCTCAAGCTGTGACAACAGCAAGGCACAGGCAGCTTCGCAATGTCCTCAAGCCTCAGGCAGTCGTGATTGTGCTGTGCCAGTGCGGCCAAGCACAACCAGGATGCCGACAGCCTCCCAGGCAGTACTATAGACTCCATCATACTGACCTGCCTCTGCCATGGCCGCTGTCATCTCCACGGGCCTGGGCTGCTGCCCGCTGCTCTGCAGCCTGCAGGCACAGGATTGATGCCTGAATGACATTACATGTATTGGTAGCAGTCGCTGAGGGAAGCTCCTTAGAACAGCATCACCTGGCCCTGGACAGCTATATCAGAGCTGCATGAAGCAGAGGTAAAGCGGCACATGCTGTCAAACTCATTGAGGATGACTTGCAATCAGCCCAAGGGGCCCCAGATTGCAATGCAGCTGGAGGTCAAGATGGCCTTGCAGCTTCTGGCAGCTTGACTGATAACAAGGGCTGCCTGATTGCTGCTGCTGCAGCGAGCACAGCAGCAGCGGCGAACCCTCCCAGCCAAAAGTGCAGACTGACTGGCGTGAAGGTTGATGCATTTTTGGTGACCAATACAAACTATTACCTTTTTGAGAAACTCCTGCTCTTCCTCGCCTTCCAGCAGGCGTAGGGTGGCGTGCAGCTTGCCAATAGCCCTTTTGCCTTCCTCATCAGTGTTCTTGAGGGCCTGCTCAGCTGCCTCAGGGTCCCCAAAACGGACAAAGCCGTGCTTATCCCCCTGCAGGCACAGAAGCAACTGGCTGAACACCAAGGGCATGCAGATGTGGGCATCAGCTATATGTAAATCCCTGCAGGCAAACAAGCAGCCATTGTTTCTTGGGCATGCAGTGGTGATGCGGTGCTCAGCTATTTCCCCTGCAAGCTGACAGGCAGCAGGCTCATGATGCAGATCATGCAGTGGAAGGTCTGAGCCAACTTTGATCTCCCTCAGAACACGTGGGCGGCAGCTTCTGGTGATGGCGTGACATAGCGGCCACCTGCCATGATGCAGGGCATGCCTCAGAGTGTCAGAGGGTTGTCCAGCATGCGCCAGAGCCAAAATTGACAAGGCAGCGTTGTTGCTGTCTGTGACTTGCAGTTCAGGCACCGCCAGCCAGGGGTATCCCTGGAGCACTAGGTGAACCCACGGCCAGCCTCCTGCCTGCAGGTTGCTTTGTTCCTGTCACGCAGAGCTCGCGTGCACCAAGTAGCAGGCTTGCACACCTTGACCCTGGCCATCTGGCAATGGTGGACTGTGCTCACCGTGAAGTACTGTGTGAATCTGCAGCCGGCGTTCTTCCCACCAAAGGCTTCCCGGACTGTGCCAAACTTGAGGGCGCCCAGGGCCTCACTCTCTGAGTCCTCTGAGAAGTCAAAGCGGACAATTGTCCCTGTCTGGATGTCTGCATCCTCTGGTGCTGCAGCAGCTTCTGCTGCGCCAGCCCCTGCAGGTAAGTCATCCTCGTTGGAAGTCAGAGCAGACGACGGTCCCTGTCCTAGTGTGTGCACCCTCTGGAGCTGCAGGTGGTCCCCGCTGCAGGAGTCAGGGCAGCCAGGCCAGTCTGGTCCCATGACGGAGCAGATGAGCAGCGAGGCAGGAGGGTTGTATCAGCACGTGGAGTGGCAGCCTGTGCAGGCACACACCGGGCAGCTAGTTAGGCCTTCCTAGAGAACCAGCCTCGGTGGCGGCAGCCTGGGCAGGTTCCTTCCGCAACTGCCAAGAGCTACCAGGTCGGCAGCAGGACGCGACATGAGCCGCAGCCTTGTCCTGTCGGGGGCATCAACAGCAGCTCCGCATCTGGAGCCGGTGTCAGCGGCTCCAAAAACACCCAGAGAGATGGTGCTGTCACCCACCCATGCAGCCAGGCAAATTACAGAACTGTACCTGTTCCCTCCTGCGCCTGTGCCCCCTCGGCGCTGTCGTCAGCTGCGCCACCCTCCTGCATGCCCACGTCGGGCGTGGGCACTGCCTCTGCCTGCTCAGCCTGCTCTATCTTGTCAGTTTCCAACTCCATCTGCAGCAGGAGCACTCAAGTGTTGAATTGTTGATCTATCAGAACAACTGTGCATGGGGTTCTCAGAAAAATTCTGGGCACTTGAGTTTCCACCTGCACTAACTAGGACTACATTTCCCAGTTTAAACAAGTGAGCGTTGTGCCAACACCAACAACGCCTTCCTGCAACACCCAGGGCCTTGCTCGGCAGAGGGCGTGGCAGAAGAGGTCAGACGCTTCTACAGACCGCCAGATCACCAGCAGCCTCGGCAGCCAGGGACATGCACCGCTTTATGCAGTGGTGAGCTTCACTCACAGGCGCTACGGGTGGATGTTGGCACAAGTCTGCCACGTTAGGGCTGCATGCAGCTCCTTGTGCGGGAGCAGCCTGCCGGCCTCCCTTGCAGCTGCAACAGGCTCTTGGTCAGGCCAGCAAGAGTGTTCCTGCACTCTTGGCCTGATGTTCTGCCCAACAGTACCAGAAAGCAACACTCATGCAGATGAGGAAGCGTGGCCTGCCTGATAGTTAGCCCACCACTACCAGGAAGCATGGTCTTATGCAGACGAGGAGGCGAGGCCTGTGGAAGGTGCTGCAGGCTTGCAAGCAACATGTGGAGGCGCAAACAATCGTTTGCTGCAGGCACACCCCTGCTGTCACAGTGCATGATCGATTCAGGTGACGCTCCCTGTGCCGGACTGTGTGACTGTGCAGTCCAGATCCTGCCCCACTCAAGCTGACATGCGCCCAGTTGCATGCTCACGCACCATGACCTGCCCAGCCACATCCCCGCTGTCACACAGCCTGACCTCAGCAGTTCAACTGCTGTAGGCCCCCTGCCTGGAGTCCAGATAGAACGGTGGGCTTGATGTCAAGATTGCTGCAGCCAGGCCTCTGCAGTCATGATAGAACGTTCCAGCAGCTCGCCTGCTCGGTGCCTTCTGCCTGGTAGGGAGAGTTGGGCTTGTCATGGCGCTGAGCCACCTTATCTTGCATGTAGGCAATCTTGGGCTTCAGTGTGAGGGTTGCACCGTCATATATGAGCTCCTTCTTGACCACCTGCATGGCAAGGATGGACACAGCCTGGCAATGAGAAGCTGAGAGAAGTCTGCAGGGACATTGTGGCTGAACAAGGCAGCAGAGGTCCTTCACAGATGCAGTGCAGCAGCTGTGCAGCTGCCAGAGAGTGGCCATGTTGTGTTCAGCAGCTGCAAACGCAAGCCAGTGTGCCCCGCAGCCCGCAGGGACAGGTACTGTGTGGCAGGCGCTGCAGCACAGGCGTGGGCCCTCAAGGAAAGGTCCTGCAACCTCAGCAAGCTCTGGCGTGGCAACTCTCACACAGATTTAGCCACGGACAAGTGATATGCAGCCGCTGCGGTGACTCAGCTCCAGCGCGTCATCAAGAACATGGCAGCACTCACGTCCTCAGCCAGCACAGGATATGCCAAGTCCATGGGGACAGAGCTCCACTTCATTGGACTGGGCATCCAGGTGCCAGACATGAAACAGATTAAATGCACAGAGCATGGCAATCCAGCATACCCATATCCTTACCTCCTCAGCACGCTGCCGTGACACAAAGTCTGCAGAGATGGCAAAGTCCACAAAGACCGAGCCTTAAAGTCCCCAGCAGTCAGGGGACAGCGCAGGCCACAAGGGCGCGCTGCCAGAGAGAGGCCAAGCCCGTCTGCAAACTCAGGCAAGGCGGCATCCACAGAGATGGCCCCCTTGCAGTCCTTGCTTGTCGGGTGCGCCGCACGACCGATCCAGAGAGCTCACCTCCTCGGCGAGCTCTACAGAGACAAGCTCCACAGAGATGAAGCCCCTGCGGAGACACTGCTGGGCAGGTGGCGCCGCACAGGACTCCTGTCAGCAGCTCACCTCCTCAGCGAGTTCCGGCGAGGCAAACTCCACAAAGATGGAGCCCTTGAAGTCTTTGCTGGTCAGGTGGCGGCGGAGGCGCACAGAGTAGACGTCACCCAGGTCACTGAAGAACTTGGTGAGCGCCTCCAGGGTAGCATCGAAGGGGAACGGGCTGGCGTAGATGCTGCGCTCGTTCAGGGCCCTGGCTGCCTCCTCGGGGCTGGGCATAGGCTGCAGGCGGCAGACCGTGGTTCCAGCCTCCGGGGCATGGACAACAGGTGGATGCCTCATCAAGATCTGGCATGGGCTCCAGACAGCAGAGGGGCGGCTCTCAGCAACGCCAGGAATGAGCGCCGGCGGCTCACGCTGCACGGATTGAGGCCCAAGGAGCCTGCCAGCAGGCTGTAGGCAGCAGAGGCAGCAGCGGGTACAAGGACAAGCCGACTTGTACCAGAGATGAGGCTCATCTGGGGCCTCAGCAGCCTCCTTGGGGCTGGTTTCATACACCAGATGGGCCTGCAATGCCAGACAAGCGCTAGACCATGTGTAGGGGATCTTACAGCACAGCGCCTGACTCGAAGGGCCTCCTGGTCAACAACCAGGCTGGGGCACTCCTTCAGAGCCTGGGCCACTTCCTTGAGCAGGCCCTCACGAATTTGCTCAGCCTTCATCCCCTTTCTAAGCCCCAACGCATCAGTCATGCGCGAGAAGGAGCACACCGTCCTGAGGGGCACGTAGCCCTGCACAGCAGCATGGGGGGTTGTCATGCTGGCTGCGCACAAGTGGAGGCCACGCTTTAGGCAGCTGGAGCAGACAGTGCTGAGGAGTGTCACGGTATGCCTGTGCGTAGTCGAGGAGCTATGATGTGCTGCTCAGAGATCTGCTGGAGTGCATTCTGGCAGCATCCCAATTGGAAGACCGGCCAAGCTAGTCTGCAGAGGTGTGAAGCTGCACTGGGACAAAGGGCAGGAGCACTATATAAGGACCTGGTGGGATGGTTTGTCTGCATCAGGGCCAAGAGTGATGCACTTTCATCCACGTGATGGTTGTGTGAGGGATTTCTGCCCGTGTAGTGTACAGACAGCAGAGACAGTCCAGCAATGGCAGCGGCCATGCAGCCTCAGCAGGATGCTCCAGCAGGCCAATCTCAGGTGCTTGCCTCCGGCTCTGCCGCCACCTGCTCCTTCAAGAATTTGTCTCTGGGTAGGTTGCTGTCACTGAAATAGAACTCCACCTGCACGGGCAGCATGCCATTGCACTCAGACAAGGACACATCTGCTTGATGGCTGCTGGCCATAGCATCAGCTGACAAGCAGGAGATGGGGCCGCACAGCAATAGCATGGATGCAAAACAGCTAACACACACTTCAGTGTGATGTCTCAGCAGATATCCCTGCCACCTTGCAGGTTCACCTGCTTCTTTATTTTTGACCTGAGCAGATCCTGCAGCACCATTGTGCTTCAAGCCTTATGATGTCCCCAGAACTCCACAGACAACACGCTCTTGTCTGATGGCTGCTTGGCGCCGGCAGGGTCAACGCAAGAAAGAAAGAGGACATGGTCAAGCACTCAACAGGAAATAAAAGCAGACCCAGGCGAGCATCCCTCTTCTGCATTGTCTCTGCGGTGACTCACAGAATGCAGCACGCATCGCTGCTGCCTGGCAGGCATGTCTGCAACTCTTGGCCTCTCTCGAAGCCTTCTGTATGTCACTTGCATCTCTTGCCCCAACATCTCCCACAGCAACGCTTGAACGCCACCATGCAAAACCCTTCAGCTGAGCAGCAGCCGCAGCAGCAGTCACAAAGAGCCTTCAAGGAGTCACCATTAGAGCCAGGCAGCGTGGTACATCAGATACTGTCAGATCCGGGCATTGAAGGGGATGCCTTGAAATTTCTGAAAGTCACTGATGCCTACTGGTCGGTGAGTACCAAGAGCTGCCAAGCAGAGCTTCTCAGCTTGGTGCTCAGCTGCACGCAGCTACTGTCTGCAGGCCCTGAGGAAAGGTCAGACCAAGCGGGCCCCCACAGTGGTCAGGACACACAAGCGAAGGCTGAGAGAGGAGCCCGAGTTTGATGTCTGCATGTGTGGAGGAACTCTGGGCCTCCTGCTGGCCCTGGCCCTGCAGGCAAGTGAAAACAGCAACGCAAGTGCATTGTGTCTGTGTGTGTTCAGAAGCATGCTGAGGAGACTGTTCAGAGTCACGCAGCAGGCGGTGTCCGCATGGGGCCGACGTCATCCCTCCATGTACGAACAGGTGCTGTGTCTGTCCCGAGCTTAGTTGGTGGTCTGCTGTCTGCACACGACCTCATAAGGGCGCCAGGCACATGCACCGGCTGGCACATGCACAGCCACTGCTGAGCTGATGTCTGCCACCTGGGAGCATGCAGGGTTAGGGCACATCTTGGCTGGCGGCCTACCCATGCCTGCCCTCAGGGAGCGCCACACACATGCACAGCCTCAGTGCTGCCGAGCTGATGTCTGCCACCTGCCTGCCTGCAGGTTCGCGGCCACAAGGTGTGCATCATTGAAAAGCGAGTGGCAGAGGGGAGATCGCAGGTGTGCACCGTGCTCGACACTGACGGCCATCAACATGCAGCACTGAACACCCGACAATGCACCAGTCCCAGGCTGTTGCGCTTGGTAGCAGTGCATCAGACAGGTCTGCAGGCTGCATCGTGAAAACAACAAAACGTCATTTGAAGGTGCAGGCCCAGCTGGCCGCCAGAACAGCTGCAGTGCAGTCCCAGCTGGTTGCCAGAAAGGCTGCATTGCAGTTCCGGGCTCTGACTCCGCTCTGGCACCAAGCTGCTGCCCGCCCTGCCCTGCAGGAGTGGAACATCAGCAGGAAGGAGCTGCGGGTGGGGATGTGCACTGGGACAGTCTGCTGCTGGTCTCCCCGTGACTTGAAAGGGACTGCAATCATACCATATGTGCTTTTACACAATCGCTGCCATGAGACACCAGGAGCCAATCAACTGCTTGGAAAATTACCTTCAGACCTGTACTGAGTCATCCCATTCCAACATGTGGTTGGCACATGCTGCCAGGGGCCGGGAGTGCCGCCCAGCAACGCTGTGGGCTCAACCCACAACCCTGGCTGCCACTGTGCAGGTGCTGGTCAGCTGTCAACTGATGACCGAGGCTGAAATGGAGGAGTGCATTGACACTGAGTTCAATCCAACGCAAGTCGCCTTCAGAGGGGGCCACACCGTGCAGGTGGAGGACTGTCTCAACCTTGGTGTCAGCCCCAGGTGAGCAGCAATGGCATGCTGGCTGCGCTGGCGCTGCTGCAGAGCCGTGCAGTCCCAGACCCTGGCATAGCCATAGCAGAGTTGTCTATGAGGTGGGAGGCCCAGTCCAGGCTTCACCTCAGTGCTGTGCATCCCATGTCAGACAGGACCTGTGGCCAGCAGGTTGCCCAGGTGAGCAGCAATGATCTTGGCCATGAGGGCAGTGCTGTGCCATGCAATCCTGGAGCCACGTCGCTCACCGCCTGCTCTGCGCAGAGGTAGCCTGGGCCTGTTGCAGCCAGGCCTATCAGACACCCAGTACTTCAGGCCTTGATGTCCAAGTGGTGAGGATGTTTGGGTGTCTTTCAGGGGACCGTGCAAGAGCTGCCGCCTTGCCTCTCTTGGCTGGGCGCCATGGAGCTCCACAAGTGCTGCTCTGATGAGGCTGGTTTGGGCTAACTCAAGGACGACAACTGCGCAGGTGCCGAAATGCCTGAAGTGGCTTGGCTGGCTGCAGGCGCCTGCTGGCCACGCTGCGTGCCAAATTCGAGGCTGCAGGCGGTGCCATCCGAGAGCACACTGCTTTCAGGACTGCTGATGTCTACCCGGATGCTGTCAGCATCAGGTGAGGCCTGCTGAAGTCGCAAGGTGCAGCGAGGCACGCACAGCTGCCATGGCTGCTCTATCTTACTTAGCTCAGCTGCTTATGTGCTTGCAGCCTTGACTCTCGGGGTCTGGGGCATCCTATGTCCCACCATGCTCCTGAGCAAACTTGAGCTTCTTGGGATGCAGCACTGCTGGTGATCGCGGCAGTCTGGGCATCTCTCCAGCAGACGCTAATCGGCCCACAGCTGTCCCGTCAGACGCCCATGACAGCCAGGAGGCAGCTGTCACAAATGGAGCCTCAGCTGCCGGAGCCAGTGGCAATGACGCCTCCCACCTGAATGGCAATGGAGCTGCTGTGGGTGGGCATGGCAATGGGGCTGCCGGCAGGCATCAGTCGCGTCCCCAGCAGGGACAGCAAGGGGATGCAAGCTCGTCACATGGCGCTGCAGCAGGCGCCTCAGCGGGCTCACAGCCCTCTGAAGGGCGGGGCCCTGGCAGCGTCGTGGGGATGCAGCGCAGCACAGTGTCGTGCAGGCTGCTCCTAGACTGCATGGGGCACTACAGTCCCATTGTCCAACAGGTGGGCTTGATGGACACTGGTCTACCTATCTGCAGTCTGCACAGCTGATGCTGGTGAGGTATCCTGCTCTGGTAGACACCAAAGCTGAAGTTTGCCACTGCCTGTTGGTGCCAAGCCATGAGTCTTGGACCTGACCAGACAGCGAGCCAGGCTAGAGCCGGAGGCCCAGTGGTGCCCTGCAGATACGTGGGTCCCACAAGCCGCCAGGCATGTGCCTGGTTGTGGGCGGCTGTGCCGAAGGATTCGCGGCGGACCAGAACAGGTGGGCCCAGATCCCATACTGCTCGGTCAGCAGAGGCTGCTGGTCTCTGCCCCGTCAGCCCGCTGCGTCCTGATCGCCAGCTGGACTTGGCAGAGGCCATGCCGCAGCTGCAGGCTGGCGTCTGCGCGAGGCCGCAACTTCTCTGCCTGGCCAGAGGCCTGTCGAAGGCAGTGACGCAGCCACGCAGCGGTCTGCAGGTTCGCTCTGCTCTGCCTTCAGGTGCGGGGACCTGCTGCGCACCTTCACGGATGCAGAAGACGACATGCAGCTGTACTGGGAGGCCTTCCCGGCAGCAGGAGGCTCAATGCGCACGACATGTGAGTGGCTGCAGCACCCAGCCCGCGTCGCTAGTGGGTGCAGGCAGGTTCCAGGCCTGCCCAGGCTGGCGTGGGCATCCAGCGTCAGCTGGCTGCATCTCATGTTCTTTGGAGACACAGGCCACGGGGCTCTGGGAGAGCTGCACTGCTGGTTGAGTTGCTTGCACACCTGTGCGCCCTCTGACATGCTGGCCGGCTGGCTGCAGACATGTTCACCTACGCAGACGCTGACAGGCATCGACCCTCTTTCGAGGTGAGCCAGGCTGTGCTGTGCTCGGCCGCAGTTCTGAGCTCGCTTCGTGCCCCGCAATGCAATGTCAGCCTGATCTGGCCGCCGCTGCTCTGCGCCTGCTCCCCACTGCATGATGGCTGCTCGGTACTGGACGTTTTCAGCATCTGGGATCATGACTGGGCATGTTGCATGCCTTGCTGGCAGCGTCTCTCAGAGAGGCACCTGGTGGTGCTGCTCCAGGTATCAGGGGCACATCATTCCAGACTCATGTCCCTTCACTGCAGCAACCCTTTCGTGCCTGCAGCAACTGTTGGAGAAGTACTTCCAGCTGCTGCCGCAGTATCAGGGCATCCCCTTGGAGCAGCTCAAGTTTCACAGAGTGCTGTTTGGCGGGTTCCCCTCCTACGAAGACGCCCCCCTGAAGCCGCATTTTGACAGGGTGCTGCAGGTGAGCTGCTGAGCTGGCGTGCACCTTTGCGCTCATCCTGCAAAAAAGTTGTTTGCTGCATGCACCGCTGTTCAGCTGTAGCACATCATCCCAGAGTTTTGCGGGGTAGATCTGCCTGCTTCCACTGCCGATGCTGATGGCAATGGTAATGTTGCTGTGCAGCTGCCCTGCCTGCAGCAGCATCACAGGCTGAGGCAGATCCTGAGCAAACAGCTGTCATGCAGATAGGGGATGCCAGCGCATCGCAGAGCCCCCTATCCTTTGGAGGGTTTGGCAACATGCTGCGCCATCTGCCTCGCCTCATAGAGGGCACAGACCAGGCACTCAGGTGAGGCGCCAGCTGGCATGCCGGCATGACCTGGTCAGCATGTGGCATCTCTCCATGCAACAGTGCACTGCACATTGTGTCCTCCATGCCCAGCCACCGGCAATCCCAGTAGAATAAAGGTATCGCAGGTCCCAGTGCTGGGCACTGCTGCACCAAATCCCCCAATGGCCGCATATCTCCCAGCTAACGCCTGCTGCCAGACGGGTCAGGACCCGGCTGCCGTGCAGTCATGGACCCCCTGGCCACGCCAGCCTTTGCCGGTGTACGTGCACTGCATGGGCTGTGGGTCACTGCAAATGCTGAGAGGGTCACACAGCCAGCACTCTCTGGCCCCTCCCGCAGCCCTCATACCCTGTTCTGGGAAGCTGCTGCATTCAGCAGACTGGTGGCTGCTGACTCCCCTGCAAAGAGAGGCACCCCTGCCCCTCTTACAGCCCTGCCTATGCAGCCGGTTGCCCCTGCCTGACTGGGTGGACTGCTTTGCAGGGAGAGACATCGGTGTGAGCGTTGTGTTGCTCCTGCAGACATGCCACCCCTTCATGGTGGCTTATGTCAAGACCGTGTTTGCTGCCATGCAGAGAGGGGCATCTCGGCCGGAGTGCCCTGTCCCTGCTGCAGCCCTACCAACCCTCGCTGTCAGCTGCCTGGATGTTCCAGCGCTCCATGGCCCTCAAGCGGGGGCAGCTCAGGCGGACACACCACACCCCTGGAGGCCGCCCCTCGCGGCAGGAGGGTTGGGTGCCCCCTGACCAGATCAATCGGCTTCTGTCCTGCAACTTTGCAGTGATGCAGGTGGGCTCCGGTGGTGGGCCTGTTGGTCTGCTGGTCCTGGCGGCATATGCTTGAGCACATCCCTGGCCTACAGCCCAGTTGGCACAGCCGCCTGCTGACGTGCAACATGCAATGTAGCATGTGACATGTTGTGGCTGCACTGGCTGGCTGTTGCTTCAGGCTTCCTGCAGTGCAGACGCCGAGCAGCCTGGTCACCCTATTGTTGCACTCAAGCCAGCACGCCATGCACCCTGCTGTGACACGCCTCTGCAGCGCCGTGTTGGTGGAAAGGTGGTCCGGCTATGCACCTGTCTGCTGTTGAGCCCCCGCAGATCCTGACCCCCCTGCATGCCCTCCTGCAGTACTTTGGAGATGTGGTGATGCGCCCCTTCCTGCAAGACACTATCCAGTGGCTACCGCTGACAGTGTCCATGGTGGGCATGCTCGTCAAGGACCCTGTCCCCGTTGTCCGGTCAGTGTTCCAGGTGAGCTGCAGGCAATGGCAGCTGTGACTTGTGGACTGTTTTTGAGCCTTTTGCCTGCCCAGCTGCCTGCTGGTGCAGCATGCTGCAAAACAGCCAAAGCACATCTGGATGTACTGTGCAGGTCGGGCCGATGCACCTGGTGAGGTGGGTGCGCCACTATGTCTGCCTGGGAGTTTACACCATCCTGCATTTCGCATTCAAGCCTCTGCGGCGTTTCGTGAAAGCCTTCTGGCTTCTCAGACTGGCGGAATCCTGGGAATATGGCTCAGGGCAGGATCACTAACCCCGCCAATCCACAGCAGCTGCCTGATGTCTGACTAAAATGTGTTATCCCTGCTTGACACAGTGACGTTTTGTTATGACTGACTCCAACTCAATGAAACTTGAACTTTTCGCTCATAGGACTCACATTGATTTCTGGACATGAACTGATGTGTTTCTTTGCTGCCTACTGTCTAGTGCCGCTGCCAGAAGCAGGAGTGTTTGTTGAGCTGCGCAGGCCCTTGAAGCTTGACAGAAACCCAGATGCTCCACTTGTGAAGCCTGACAGGCTGCTGCTGCTGAGGCCACCAGGGAATGCAGAGGGAAGCACATCTCCAAAAGACTGTTGTGCCATTGCCGTGACTTCGGCAGCCTTGCCGCCGAGCAGAGAGCTGAACGCCCCAAAACGTTCGCTTGTGCCAGTTGTCAACCTGTTCTGCAGGCCCTGCAAGTCAAGCCAAGCAATTGTCTGAGGTGGCCTGGGTTCAAGTTTGGAAGATGGCAATGGTGCGGCAACAGTAGCAGAAAACGAGCAGAAGGAACAGGCAAAGTACCAAAGTAGCACACCTCAAAGGCAGATGCTCCGCTGCCGTCAGCTGCCTGCTGCTTGTCAACAGCTGTCCCAGCAGATGTTCGGCTGACAATCAGGTTTGCAAAGGAATAGTCCTCAGAGTCATCTAGTTCTAGCCCAGCTGTTGGGCTGGGCACTGCCATGGCTCCGTACTTTGTGACAGGCCCAGAGGCTGCCCGACCTGCATGCAGTGTGCCACAGGTCTGGCTAGTAGCAACAAGGTAGTGGAGACGATGAATGTCGTCAACATCGTGATCATCTGTGTGAACTATGATGCTTCCAGGTCATGCAGGACGCAATGGCTCAGCAGCTTTCACTGGTTGAGACCCACGGGAGGACCAAATGATCTGAGTGAGAGCCTTAGAACAGTCTTTTGACTTGGTGGATCTGGGCACCCAAGACAGATTGAGGGGCAGGTCATCAGGCCTGCCAGCAGTTGGCGATAGCTGCACAGAAGTGCTTCAGCTAAAGTAGCTCAAGTGTTCTGGACCTGCGCTGTCACGGGCAAGCAGGGCAGAGATCACAAAAGCAGATGGCAGACCTGTTGCTCACCTGAGGATGCCAGTGAGGGCATTGAGATTGGCAGATATGAGAAGCGGGCAGTGGAGGGCGCCACACTCATGATGTTGGCATCAGTGGAGGTGGCAGGCTTTGCGGCAGCCTGCAGCGTAGTCAGCAGTTGTCTGCAGCAAACCTAGCCTGAATGAGGACATGTGCAGGGCTTGGTTTGTTTCAGAGTCAAGTCAATCTTGGGGGTGGTGGCTGCAGGCCTACCCTCTGTCTTGCAGGACAGTCAGCCTGTGTAGGTATGCATCTGGCATCTGTCTGCAGCAGGGTGTGTGGGCAAGGCGCTACACAGGCAGGCAGCAGCTTTTGGTGTGGGGGCGCACAGCACATTGCAAGAGAAGCCTGCCTTTCACAGCAGCAGCATGGACGTTCAGGCCCAGCAGCATCCCCTTCTAGCCCAGAAGCTTGCTGTGGCCCAGCAAGCAAGCTGCCGTCCCATGTGCTCATCCCAGACGACAACAGACAGGTCCCTTGGTCAGCAGCTGTGGTCCAGCAGGTAAGCTGGTCGCGGGGCTCACCTCAGATGACTGCCTGTAACGGCAGAGTGGGGCTCCAACATGGGCCAACATCCTGCTGAGGCAACGACAGCACAACAACCCACAGCCCTTTTACCTCACCCCAGAGGGCCTTTTATTCAGCAGAGTGAGGCTGCCAAACAGGGTTGCTGTGCGGTGGCAGAAGGTGGCCACATTCTGCCACAGGTAGGGCTCATAGGTTGCCCAGTCAATGGGGTCTAGCCTGCCTGGGCTGTGCAGCAGCTCCTCCACTTCATTCATGTCTCGTCTCTGCTGCGCAACTGCTGCCGAAGGGGTAACAGCGGCCTGGCCTGGCCTGCGTGACCAGCGACACAGGTAAGAGTTATATTCAACTTGGCTCCTTGTGCAGGACTCTCCGCACGGGAACGGTCCAAGCCCAGCTTCTTACCAGTAGCACCGCAGACACTGTGGGTGCGAGGCATGGCTTGGCTGGGTTCATGAGGCAGAGGCTTTTGCACAGCACAGCCTGTCAGCACTTGTGTTTTGGTATCAGATGGCGGCATGCGGCCGGTGCGTCCCCGCCAGCTCCACCACTCCCACTGCCACACAAGAAGCTTCAAGCAGCTTTCCTCCCACATGTGAAGCAGCACGGCAGCAGCAGGTCGGTCAGGGCGCAGCTGCCTGCTCATTTCGTGACATGTAAGGACCATTGGAGCACAGACGGGCTGGGCCTCACCTGGCGGTGGGGGCTGCGCGTAACTCCTGAGCGGGCTTCCCGCTGGCCAGGACAGTCTGCGCAAAGCGGACATCGAACAGCAGCTGCAGGACGCCCTTTTCTGACAGGCAGTCCGCCAGGAGGCCGCCGGGCTGCAGGCCCATCCTGCAGAGTCGGACAGGCAGGCTGACCCCTGGCGTGAGGTGGCATGGTGCTTCAGTTGATCACATGGCCTCAACAACAGCATGCTGCCTGCGCTTCTGGCTGGTTTTGAATTGCAGTGGAACAGGGAGTGGTTTTGAGGACACAGACAATGGAACCCACGAGACTACAGCAGAGAAGTCCTCCTTGGCACAGGGGGAGGTATGAGCTTGGAAGGTGGTTGTTGGCAACCACTGTGCATGCAGCCCTGCAGGTGAAGTGGTTGCTGGCAACCACTGCGCATGCAGCCCTGCAGGTGAAAGTGGTTGTTGGCAACCACTGCGCATGCAGCCCTGCAGGTGAAAGTGGTTGTTGGCAACCACTGCGCATGCAGCCCTGCAGGGGAGGCCACTCAGACATGCAACGGCCTGTGCTGCACACCTGTCAAGTGCTGTGCCCGCCGCTGCAGCTCTCAGCTGAGCAGGTGCACGGCGAGTTGGTTGCAGGCAGGCAAGACTGCGCGCAGCCTGACGAGACACCGCAGAGTGCCTGAGCGCTGAAACATGAGGGTGTGTGTGGCCCTACCTGAGGGCGGCCACAAGTGCACGGCCCAGCTCCCAGGACATCAGGTGCAATGCCGTGGAGCTGCAGGCAAAGCCGCCTGCGCGCTGCAGCTCACGGCAGGCTGCCAGCAGCAGCATGAGCATGGCCGGCGAGGCCGCCGCTGGCAGGCTGAACCGCATCTCCACTGCGCCGCCACCCGTGTCGTCTTCCTGCAGCAGAGGCAGCATGTAGGCGGTGAGGGCTGCTGTGTGTGACAGGTGAAACGTACGGATGCACATACACAGTCAGCAGAGCCCAGACGTGTCCCTCCTGCCAGTGCAGGCGCATGTGTGCAGTCAAGACCTGACGCACTGCCAAACTTCCGGCAGGGTCTGGTGAAGCCTCAGAGCACCAGTGTGCCGCAGGCTGGGTTGAGTGTTGGTGACATAGGTGCTCCTGCGGCTGTGCATCGGCTGATACAGGAGATGGGGGCGGCTGATGTAAGTGTGACTGCGGTTTGGTGTAGCCGCCACCAAACAGCCACCAAGACCACCGTTTGTGGCTGGTATCTGGCATGGCTGCCACAAGCGAAGCCCAACAAAACCATCAAGCTGCCAATGTTGCCGACCTGCTGAACAACTGTTTCTGCCCATGTCTTGAGCACAGCAGTGGCTGAGAAGACGGGGTCCTTCCCCAGAGCAGCTGCTAGCTCCAGTGACAGCCCTGCAGCTGCCCAGGCAGCCCACGTCTCGTAGCTGGCTATGCTGACCTGCCTGCATGGCAGCCAGGGCATGGCAGCAATGAATATGCGTCATGGGGAGAGCCATGCAGACGGCCATGGTCCGAAAAGGAGGTGAGGTGCCATGCCTGGGAAGCCAGCCCCGGTTGGTGGTAGAGCATGCAGATGCCAAACGTCAGAGGTGCAGTGCTGCCCCTGGCAGACTGCACAGGACAGCTCCAACACTCGCATGACAGCCTGGGGACCATTGAATGTTTGCCAACGCTGTGTGAGGGTTGCACACAGTCATCCTTGAACAAGTTGGTGGCAAATGCGTTGGTGGGACACCTTCTCATGATCACCTGCACTTTGCCTGGAGGTCTGTGAGCTCCTTGCTGTCATGCTTCGCCCACTGGCTAGATGGCCGGCCCAGCTGGGGCCTGGCAGCGCTGAAGGACTGCGCGGCTGTGCTCTGCCGCAACTGCCAAGCGTCCGGCGATGATAGCACCAGCTGCAGCGCGGGGCTGCTGCCCAGTATCTGGGCTACACGGCCTGCAGGCAAGGTAAGGCTTGCTGAGCAGGAGCGTTGCAGCAGCACCACAAGGCCAGATGGGTTGCCTGTCAACCCCAGGCAAATAGCACAGCTGTCTGCATACAAGCCCAGATGCCAAGCTATGGTCGTCCACATGTCAATGCCAGACAAAGAGCAGTGGTGACTGCAGGGCACACCCAGGCAAAAGTGCACTGCTGTTTCCATTACGTCCTTGCGCAAGGCAGTGTTGTCTGCATGTCAACCACAGGCGCAGAGCAGTGCGATGCAGGCAGACAAAGCTCGTCTGCAGTTTCAGAAGCTCCCCTGAACTCAGCCTTGCATGAAAGCCGCTTACACACCTGGCTCAGCGCTCTGCACTTAGCCGTGCAAACATGGCCAGCTGCTATGCATGTCAGCTTCTTCAACTGAAGCTTTGCGAACCCAGTTATCAGCAGGGCCTGCTAGACAGCTGGGGGCCCACCAACTAGTGGGGCCTGCTCAGCAGCTGGGCAACTCACCAATCAGCAAAGCCTGCTCCACATTGCGTGCCCCAGCCACGTCAATGCCGGCCTCAGGCAGCTCCTCCAGCTGCTGCTGGAGGTGGGTCAGCATGGCGTGAGCCATGGCTGAGGCATGCTCCAGAATGGATGGCTCCAGAGCTGCCGCGCGTTTGTGCATGGCATGATGAGTGCCAGGCTTGGAGGCAAGAGGGGGCATGTGCGCCTCTGCAGACGTTGATTGGTCCTGCAGAGGGTTGATGGGCACAACTCAGAAGCTAGAATGGTGATGATGATGGTGGCCATCAGGAGAAGGCATCAAAGCTGCTTTGCCAGGCATCGAGAAGCTGCCATCTTGCATCTGAACCCATGACAGCAAGCAGTGCCATGTCAGCGTGATGCTGCTGGAGCAGACATGCACAGGCGCGCAGCAGTAGCCAAAGTCAAGGATTGTGTGCTGATTTGCTGCCTACTCAAGGGCCCACAAGCTTGTGCAGCAGTGCAGTGCAGTGCAGTGGCAGGGGTATATAAAATACATACATCAGGCTGACCTGCTCGCCTGCGAGGAGGGCAGCAGCCTGCAGGGCCTCCTGCAGCTGAGCGTCCACCCGGCCGTGCATGAGCTGCACCTCACTGCGCCAGTCGGGCACCTCTGCCGGCTGCTGCCCCGTCGAGGCATCTGTGGACTCAGCAACCTGAACAGAGGCAACCAGGCATGCTTTGCACACACAGAGTCATGGCGGCAGCAAAGTGAGAGCAGCTGACGCTGGCTAGGCCTGAAGGCCTCAAACATCCCATGTGGCCGTGCTGCTTTGTAAATCCCGAACTTAGCTCAGGCCTCACAACTGCATGACCCATCACTCCTTGCCAGAGCACCTCAGGTACGGTCTCTCAGGTGCAGCGACTCACCTCAGCCGGAGCTCAGGTACGGTGGCTCACCTCACTCACCAAACGACGCCTCGTGCTGTAGCCCAGCTTCTGCCTCTTCCTAGCAGCTGGCCCCTCCAGCAGGGATGGTTCCTCTGCATCGGTGCCCGGCCACTGCTGGGCCTGGAAGGCTCCAGGCGCAGCCGGCTCTGCCTTTGCCGCGTGGCTCAGTGCCGCCGTCAGGGGCTCAGCCAAGCCCTCTGCGATGCGCGAGAAGATGCCGGCCAGGATGCGCTTGGCTTGCTGCATGGCGGGGCACACGTCAGCATGTGGAATCATGCACGCAAGCAGTTCTGCCACAGATGCCGTTGTGACCGGGCATGCCACTGTGTGGTGCTGCACCCAACAAAGCCAGAACCCAGCATGCCAGCTGGGGTCTTTTGGGCAGTCTGCGCAAAGCAATGCCAACTTCCACGTACTCAGGTGTACACTCCAACACTGACCACCGTGTTGCTCCACCGCCGGCATGCTGTGGAATATGTGAGCCTGACAAATGATGCTGAGACGCCCTCAGTCTCAGAATCTGCACGCAATCTCCATGCACAGCACATTCTTGTGCCCAATCACAAGGTGACAGGCTGTGCTGACCTGCAGGAAGGCTGCCTCATACAGCTGCTTCCAGGGATCGACTTGCTTGGCCAGCACCCAGTCGCACACCCCGTCCCAGGTGTCTGGCAGCCCAGCGGCCTCTGCAGCAGCGGCCGCCAAAGTGGCGCGCGGGGTGCCCCTAGGTGGTGTCATGGGGGCAAGCTGGGACACAGTGCCTGCAGCAAAAGGGGCTCCAGTTGGACTGCAGCATGGGCTGTCATGGCCTGCAGATGCTAAGGGCAGCACCCGCTGCTGAAGAGGCTGCCATATTTGTTGAGCATGCCAGAAGAATCGCTCCTGTCTGATGACTGGCTGCAGCAAGCTCGCAGTTGCACTTACAGCATGCTGCTGAAGCAGGAGTCCTTTGCTATCTTGTGATACTTCGCACAAATCAGCCTGTCTGTGCCCAGCCAGGTTATGCCTTGGGGGTACTGGGGTGATGTACAGGGCTTTACAGCTGTGGCACTCAACCACTGCTGGCCCACCTTGATGCTCTGGTGCCCATGCAGCCAGCCCCTGCGCGACAGCCGTCTCTACTGCTGCAAAGACCTTGGCTTCGCTACAGGATGTCATCAGGCCCGCACCCTGCTGCCCAAGGGCTGCCTCTACCTGCTTCAGCCACTTTATGCAGGCGGCGCCCACTTCTGACTGAGGCAGGGCTGCCAGCGCTGCATGCGCCTGTGTCACCACACCCTGCAGGGGGGGTATGATCCCTGTCAAGCAACATGAAGGCCCTGTGCAGTTTCCCGGCTCGACAATACCCATTGACAGCATGACCCCATTGTGGTTGCTGGCTCAATGACAACGGTTCCATACAGGATTATTGCACTTGAGTGCAGGAAAAGCCTTATGAACTTGTCGGCAGCTACACGCAACTGCCTGGAAGCCTCACAGGAACGTGCGCCCTCAGACTCATGGTGAGCACTGCCAGGCAGCAAGCTCAGGCACACCGCAGGCAGCCTGCATCACCTGCCAGGCCTGCAGCTCTGTTTGAGCCTGCTGTTGACCAGGCAGTGGGCCTAACAGCAGCTCGCTGGCCCCGCTGCTGTCAGTGGCCTTCCTGCTCAGCACAGGCTCCCCCGACCCCATGGGGGGGCTGAGGAACAGCTGGCCCACCTGGTAGATGGCGTCCTGCAGCGTGCGGACCAAGCCCATCATTCAGGCATGCTGCAGTTCTTCGCGCATGACCCAACCGCTGAAAGACGCGTGCTGCGCAGGCCGAGGCCAGTCATCCTGTTCAGGGTTCTCAGGCAAAGGACAGCACTCAATACATGTAGCACAGGCCCAGGGAAGCCTCTGCAATGCACGACGAGCATGCAGCACAGGCGTGCAGGGGCCGCCACTGCGTGCGGTCCTCAAGCACCCCATGCTGCAAACCACAGCAAAGGCCTGCTGCCTGCTCATCAGCCACCCAGGTGCTCTGAAGTCGTCATCTGATGACAGCTATGTGGCCAGCAGCTGCTGGCCAGCACCTGCTGCATGCGGCAGCGCAGGCAATGTTACCTGAACAGCATTGCCAAAGCCTGTGAGCTCCTGGCTGATGCTGCTTGCTGACACGGACCCCTTGCCTGCCGCTGCCAGTGAGTTCTGCGCCCATCCCAGCCTGGCATCCAGGTACAGCTGGAGAGCCTGCACGACAGGACCAGTGGACACTTTATGGGGAGCCCTGACAGGCAGGTGGCAGCAGACAGCATGGCTCCCAGCATTGAGGTTGTGCAGAGTGTTGGCGCCTGGAGGACTGATAGCCAGGGCCTTGTCGTACACAAAGCTGCAGATTTATGAACGTTTGAAACCACTGAGAGGAGTGGGGCAGCCAGGACGACATCTGAGGATCTCAAGGGGTCAGCTCCATGCAGAGTAGTGCTGAGTTGCCTTGTGCTGCGTCAGGATTGCCGCAGAGGGGTGCGTCCAGGTTGAATAACACACACAATTGACTCATGCATGGCCATGAAGCTGAAGATATCCGTGACAGCACACCTGTAGGCAGGTTCCATGTGGCCATCAGCAGAGCTCACCTGCAGGGATGAGTGGCCTTGCAGGAAGGCGCAGGCAGCTACAGCTGCCGCTGCATCCTCGAGGGCCAGGCGGGCAGTTGTGGAGAGGCGCTGCGTGGCTTGCTCAATAATTTGCTGCCTGCACAGCAGGAAGTCCTCTCGTACTCATCAGTTTTGGCTGTTGTATCATGTGTTGCTGCGTCGTTCTTTAGTTGACACATAAGATACAAGTGGGACACCCTTTCCATACCAATTGCTTGTAATACAGACACCATGCACAGTCAGCAAGTGCCATGCACAGTCTCTTGGCTCAGTTAGCCTGCTTCCAGTTCCCCCAGGGTGGCCCCAGTGGCCCCATTCAGGGCAAAGAGGACGGGAGCCTGTCACATTACACAAATGAAGAGTGCACAGCGACCAGGATGCAACAGTTGCAGCCAGAGCCTTTCAGTGACCTTCCCAGTCTGCATGAGGTGCCAGCAGTCAGGGCTAGTCAGCTCTGTGCACGGCCGCCCACCTGTAAGTCTGCACAGCAAGTCACTTCTGCTGCAGCAGGGAAGATTGTGTGATTGCTTACTGGAAAAGGAACCCCACAGGAGTCCAGCATCATCCACTGCTCACCATTGTGCAGGGTGCTCACCTGAACATATGGACGGCTGGCCATTGCTGCTGCAAGAGTGGGAATCTGGCAGCCACCTCCTCCCGCCCTGGCCCCTCCAGTGCCTGATGCACCTGCTCAGCGCGCAGGTAGCGGTGGGCAGCCTCCAGGAAGTCGCCCACGTCCAGGCATCCCCAGATGACCTCAGGGGTGTCCAGCAGATACTTGACTCGACTGCCCATAGCTGCGGTGGCAGCAGGAGGTGTCAGGTCGCAGGGGAGACACCACAGAGGTTAAGAGGGTGAGGGGCGTAGCAGTCCCTGCTCCACATGACTGCATCAGCTTAGACACCAGCGGGAGGCAGGGGAGTACTTGACTTGAACCACCCAAAGCAGCAGAGGCAACAGGAGACCTATCAGCCCATGTGGTAGGGTGCATGAGAGGTGCACACAGCTGTAGGCCAGGATTATGTGTTGCCAACCAGACGTACGCAATGCCATTCAACCCGAAGCAGCTTGCCAGTCAAGCTGTCTGCTCGCGCAGTGAGCTGCTGATGCAGCCAGTGACATGACACAGTACCCCTTGCCCTGTGCAGCCCACCATATAGCTGCTCTTTGGAAGGGCCCCTGAGGGGCTGGTCTTGCCCTGAGGTGCTGTCACTGTTTACGCGGGCCGCCAGCTTGGCCAGGTCACCCTGCAGCAGAGGCACTGGCACATGTGTTTCTGAAGAGCCAGCACTGTGCTGGGTCTGTCTATGGCAGAGCACTGCCAGATGTCTTGACCAAGTGCCAGCAGGCACTCCAATGATGTGTGTACTGCATGACATGCCCTCAGCTGGGGCATGTCTGCCGCACAGCGAAACATGATCACAGTCTGCTTTGGTGCCAATGATGCCTCTTTGCCTCAGCTGAGATGTTCTTTGAACACTGCAAGCCTCACAGAACTGCATGCTTGGCCATGGCTTTTTGCAGCACAGGAAGCCAGCATTGGGTCCCGCACAGCTTGCCTGCACCGTTGAGACGTGGTCCACCACTTTCTGGCAGCTCTGGACCATGCTGAGAATTGTGTCCGCGCTGGAGATGAGATCCCTGCAGCCGGAGCACAGCATCAGGAGCCTATGCCCCATGCAGACCTGCTTTGTCTACCACCAAGGGGTGAGCTGAACACCATTCATTGTGCATCGCCTGCCTGTAGGATCCCCCCACCAGCTGGCGCAGCTGCCTCTTCTTGTCCTCAATGTCTGATCTGGTCCTTGCCTCTATCTGCACATGTCAAAGCAACATTCAGAGCCTTGCTACAAGCTCTCTGTTGCTTTGGTAGGTGCTCAAAGCACCTCTCTGATCTCCACAATGCTCCGGGCCTCAAACAATGCCTCTGCATTGCGCGCGGCATCGCTCATGCTGCCTTGCATGCTAATCTGCTGGGGGATCTGGCTGCCTAGCCCTTGTTTCAGATGATCAATCACTCACGAGTAGCACCGTCTGCATGCTACCCCCAGAACCCACACCAGCCTGCCTGATAAGACAGCCTGGGCCACGCTCAAGTCGATCTGGCCGCATCCAGATTACCCGTTTGAATGAAACACAGATCACAGCCTTCCTTGCATGACAGTTGAGATGCATCGCGCTTTGCAATAGAAGAAAATTCTGAGATGCTGCACAGTGCAGGAGGGCAGCTCAGGTGGTACAAACGTAGTATGTTGATCTCCTCTGGGGGCTGTGTGGAATTGTGCTCACAGCCTTCAATCAATCTTACATCTCTGAGGCACTCTGATAGACATCTCCATGACCGGCACATACTTGGTCTGCTGCAAAGCTTTATCTGGGACATGCTATTGGCAAGAGCTCGAGGTTTTTCTTGCAGTGGTGCAACGCCAGGGTGGTGGGGTGGGCGCCTGTGCTGTCAGCCAGTGTGGTGCCAGCAGACACCGACTTAGAGGCTGAGGTGCTCTGGGAGTGATGCCAGGCAATCAAGCCTGAAAGCATGGCTCTTCCAGGTCGTCGCCAGCACTGCAGGAACCTCAACAAGGCTGTGAGGGAGAGCATTCTGGGCTGCTTTGCGTGGACTTTGCCAGCCAACATCAGGAAACATGGCAAACCACCGTATCGTCACTCAGATGATGACCTGGTGCCCGACTTTGACAGGCAGGACCAGCATTTTGGAGGTGAGCAACCCTCTCCTTTATTCCCCTGTCCCTGCTTGACGGCAGCTGTGGGTGTTGCCTACCCCAAGTATGTACAGCGTCAAAGGGCTGTGGCCAGCCTGCGTGGAGGCCTGCTGCCATGGCCTGCTGCTGTGACATCCCAATGCTGGCTTGCACACCTGCCTGCTGGGCCTGAGGATGGAGTGGAGATCCAGCTTGTCACTGCATTCCCTGGTGATGCTGTTCAAGGCACCCAACGGCCCTGCCCTGAGCTGATTCTGTATGTACAGCATGGGTGTACCCCGAGCCCATGCAGAACATGTGGTCCGCCATCGTCTGAGGGCTGGCATGGTTGCTCTGATGAACTTGCTGGTGCAGCCCTGCTTGTCAGCCCTCGACGTGCCTCTGCTGCAGATGTGAGGTACAAGACAGTAGCCGCCAGCAGCGACAAGGGGGCCGAGCCCTACACCTTTGAGCCTTTCAGAGAGGTGGTGGTTCAGGCCCTGAAGCTTGACATGGACGACACTGGCAGATACCCTGTGCCGCCAGCAGCTCTGGCATATGTGGACTTGTTGGTGAGCTGAGGGAGGTTTCTTGCCTTGCTCTGTTTGTGTCTGCACCGTGTGATGCATTGCCGTGTGCTGCATTGCCGAGCAGGACGCGTGCAGTGCTGTCCCACGCCTTGCGCCTGCCGCTTGGGGCACCCAGCAGCAGGGCATGTGCAGCTGTGCATGAGGCCACTCCTTGTGTCTGGGCTGGACGCTGCCAGCACCTCATGGGGTTGAAGGACTCCATCTGTCACCAGCCTGACCATGTACTGGGCCTCTACACTGACAGTCTGCTCTTCTGCTGACCTTTTGTGTTGTGTGCAGCTGGGCAGCATGGGAAATTGGCTGGACAGTGCTGCAATCAGCGTCGGTCCCTGACATTGTCTTTGCTGCCGTTGTAGGTACAGCAGATGTTGCTGTCTGAGCAGACCTACCACTTCCACATGCCACAGCGCGACAGCAACCAAGAAGGAGCAGTGGCAGGTCTATGACAAGCTGCTGTTGGACACAGAAGGCGACCTGAAGAAATCAAGCTATTTTGTGGCATGCATGCTGGAGGACCGCTGTGACCTGAGAACCCCCGCACAATCCACAGCAGGACACGCTGCGGCTGCTGGCGGCCAGCAGGGCTGACTCAGGAGGGCATGCAGCAGGCAGCAGTTGCGCAGAGTATGGCATGGTGGCAGAGCCTGTCAAATTGCAGCTCACAGCAGGCGCCAGTATATGGGCTGCAGGCGCCAGTAAATGGGCTGCTGGCAGCTGGCAGATCATCGCTTTGGTGCCAATGCCTGGCTGCCGCACTGCATGCAGTGCTCTTGTGCACTTGTGCGTTGCAGCCACATCAGCACGCATCTTCCGTCACTGACCTGCAGCAACCTGATCCTGACAGTGCTGTGCTGCAGATCTGCACCCAGACAGAGATGAGGCACATTCAAGCACATGACAGCACCGCCCCAGCTGGAGACTGGGCAGTCCACGTTGTGTTTTGCCCCTTTTGTTAGCTATCAGACCCTCAGTCCTCTGCTCAAGCCTTGTGCGCTGCTGCTGTGCCTCAGCCCAGCCCGCGTCTGCCTGGCCGCATGTGCATGCAGCTGGAGGAGCTTAACGTGGCTGCAAGCTTAGAGGACACAGCAGCAGCACTCCAGTGTTTTTGCTTTAGCTTAGCCTTCCTCAGCCTGGTGTGAAGCAGCCTTCTGCCATTTCAGCTGAGCTTGTCTGTACATCTGCGTGCAAGTCAGGCTGAAACACACTGTAAAAAACACATGCAGCAAGGCCAGCAGTGTGAGGCAGGACCAGTTGCCACCACACTCTGAAGACATGCCAGCAATACAGATCTTCACTACGCCCGCAGCTGTATAACTCCCAGCTTGATGCAGCTGCATGCCTATGTGCCTGTTGTCA